>JAOWBW010003020.1:0-43788 GCA_026119855.1 Campanula takesimana
CATTAATGTTTTCTCTCGTCCCATGTTAAGTGTCGAGTCTTCTCATCATCAAATAAAAAGGTCGTTCTTGTCCTCATACACTCTTCCAAGTTGTTCAATCTAATTCTGGCAGCAAATGATGAAAAGATGTCTAAATGAGTTTTAGAACAAGGCCATCACTTGAACGCCTAGGGGCTAAACATCGGACGCCAACATCAACGACGAAGCCAAGACAAACAAGGTGGAGCAACAATCATGAAGAAGTCAAGCAAAGTTTTCAAAGGGGGATTAAAAAAAAAAAAAAAAAAAAAAAAGCTGCTCGCTAGGTTGAACCATCAAATCAACCTAGGCAAAAGTTAGAGCACACATAAAAAAAAAAAAAAAAAAAAAAAAACCCCTCAATCAAAGAAGTTCACATCAAGATCATCATCATCATCCACCAACGAAGGACGAAGCAACAATTCATCACGAAGAATGGAGAATCCACAAGAACTACGGTGACCTGAGCCTCTACACTGGAGGAACGTAGGCAACCTGCGGTCCGGTCTCATGCAAGAAAGAAGATATGTTTAGCCCTAGCGCGTTATGGTGACTGGCTTCATCTCGAACTTGTCAAGACATCTTTGTACGATTCATTTGCCAATGAATTAATCACCAAAAAGATTGAACAACTTTCTTAGATTTGGAATCATTTCGCGTTCCTTGTCGAGTCTAAGGACTTCTATTCTTTCTGCATACTCCCAATTTCTTGCAATCAAATTGGGGCTTTCCTTCTCTTCTCTCTTAATGACTACTTGCCTTCGTGAGTCATTCAATTCAATAAAAAAAAAAAAAATACGTGTCAATACTAGGGACACTCCCTAGTCAAGTCAATGTCACTCATCTTTAGTGACAAAGGTCTCCACCGCAAAATCACATGTCTTACTCCTCAGCTTGAGTCAATGCACACTTCCTCATCAATTGAGTCAAAAAAAAAATAAAAAATGATGAAGACGCAAAAGAGATGCCCGCTAGATTGAAAACCCGAAAGGGCGGTCTAGGCAAAAAACAGGGTGCGTCATAAAAAAAAATGAGGAGAGTGAGAGAGAGAAGGGAAAGAGAAATGGAGATCCCCGGCCTCTAAAGAAGACAAGTTCTACATTGAATCTCCTCAGCAAGTCAATTCCCCACCGAGTCAACTTTGGGATTGCAAAAGGCTCGACAAGATATAGCACCATCAAAGGTTATCTTGGGATATCGGCATCATTCTCCAGCAGTGTGCATTTTTGGGTTCATGAAAAGAAGGCCCGTGGTAACCAAGATCCATCCAAGAACAAGCCCATCATAAAAGGGCACGAGGTTGCACAAATAATCCCTAGCTAGTCAATTGGCTTGGGCAGCAAATAGCAACAACATGTGTCTCAGTTTTCAAGGCTTCTTCAAGTATGTGCTTCTAAAGTACGCCGAAAGGCTCCCGAGAAATGGAGTAGCTCTTGCCATATCCTCTCATGTTTGTTCCCTCGCACGAGGACGAGTCACTCTTGCTTTGCTCAACAAATGGTGACGCCCTATGGACTATATGACCCGAGAACAAGGGTTTCTTTTGACAATCAACAAGCCCTAGGGGCTATGCTCGAAAAAAAAAATGTGTGAGACTATCCTCAAAGTCTCTCAAAAGGGATGTCAAAAAGCCCTCTTGTCATGTGTGCCCGTGCTCGTTCCCCATCAAGGATGGACCTTTCTCGCAATCAATCAGATGGCACTCTAGGGGCTACGGTCAAGTCTTAAAGGCTCCCTCGGCAAAGAGCAATTAACTCCCTAGCAGTATCCCCAGCCAAGTCATGTGCAACATTGGAAGCTTCCTCAATTCGGCACCGAAGGTCTCAACGGGCTTCGCAATCTACAAATCTTTTGGGCTACGGCATTACAGTAATTCAAGCAAAGGGCAGTATTAGGGCTTCGCGACCGACAGTCTTTGGGCAACAATACTCGAGCAAGTGCAATGTGGAGTAGTCTTAATGGCTCCATGAGAACAATCAAGATTCAAGGGTCTCTCAACACTTCAAAGGCTCTTTGGTTTTAAATGAAGACTCCGATGTTATGAATGAAGTTGATGATTTTTGTTAGAACTTTCAACGAGATCATGAAGAAGAGTCTTAGAGAAAAGGAAAGATTCAATATGCTAAACTCTAATCAAAACAGGGTTATAGCGGGAAAGGGATGCCACGGCCAATCCCAATGTTTCTGCAATTCAGCACCCCCTTCTCCAAGATCAAAAGCACAAGGTGCAGCTCAGATAAAGTTGGGCCACAGCACTAGTTGCATCCGAAGATCCGTCATTAGTTCAACTCAAGAAGAGTCAAGCAAGCATACTCATTTGAGACTTTATCACGCCAAGACCTTATCCTCCGCGACCTCGACGGCACCGCGAGACATTACTTACTGCATCCTTTGACATAAGCCCTCAGCCATTTGGGTATCGACCACAATGAGGCCATTCATCTCCCAGTAAGAGCAAGAAGGAGATCTCTATCAAGAATTCTACCAAACGGTACATCCGCTCTCAATGCCGAGCCAATCACGAGATAATTTGGGGCTTTACAATGAAAGGTCTTCACATCCCGCCATCTACAAGCCCACGACACTTGGGGCTTTGCAATCTCTCGAAGCTTGGCATCAACGATCTCCTCTTGGGGCTTGCTCACTACAACAACAAAGGGCGATTTACTCGAATGGGCCAAGAGCTGATTTATCTTGGAGCTATGCAAAGTCCCTCAAAATTTGGCATCAAAGGCATTCTAGGGGCTTACAATCAGCAACCCCTCATCTCGGCATCAAAAGCCTTTTGAAGCCCCATAATCGACAAATCTCTTGGGGCTAGACATCAATCTTCGTTGGGCACACCAGCGACAACAGAATTCAAGCGAGGCAATCCGGACTTCGACTGAACATGACTTGATCTTGGGTTGGCTTCACAAGCACACAATGGTTAAAATGGTTCACCCACGAACTTAAAAAAAAAAAAAAAAAAAAAATCTCTTTCCTCACATGTGTGCATATTCTTTCCTTTCTAATCTTAAAAAAAAAAAAAAAAAAAAAAGATTTTTTCTTTCTTTTTTCCTTCTATGTGCAAAATTATGTGCTTTACTTTGCTTTGCTCCTAGCCTCTCCTCCAGCGTCTCCATCATCCTTGAACTACGCTGGTCTGATTCTCTTAAAGGGATACGTAGGCAGCCTCTTGGCACGACCAAACCATCATCCAGAGTACCATCTCGCCAACCCAACATCAAGGGCATTCTCTCATCAACATCTAAAGAATGGACATTCTCCATCAAAGCATCCTCCGCGGACATAAAGAATCCATCTCCACTCAAGCGGCAATGGTAAGTGAAGGTATGAATACATCCGACGCTTTCCTCAAAATCACACCGCACACAAGATCACTCTTTACATTCTTACTTCTCTCTCATTGCAAAGGTACTTTCAAGATCACATCACACCATGGGCACAATTTCTCTCAATCATCATATTTCATGCATGTCCCTGCACAAGCACATATATCTGCAAAGCATACACATAACAGGTGCCGCACAAAGCACCAGGTGCCGCACAGAGCACCAGGTACGCGCACAGAGTACCAGAATCAACAGGTGCCGCACAGAGCACCAGGTACCGCACAGAGTACCAGAATCAACAAGTGCCGCACAGCGCATCAGAATATGCCGCACCGCGCACCAATTTTGGTCTATGGTGGACCGCTCAAATCACCATACCGCCGCACAGCGCATCAGAATATGCCGCACCGCGCACCAATTTTTGGTCTATGGTGGATCGCTCAAATCACCATACCGCCGCACAGCGCATCAGAATATGCTGCACCGCGCACCAATTCTGGTCGATGGTGGACCGCTCAAATCACCATACCGCCGCACAGCGCATCAGAATATGCCGCCACCGCGCACCAATTCTGGTCGATGGTGGACCGCTCAAATCACCATACCGCCGCACAGCGCATCAGAATATGCCGCACCGCGCACCAATTCTGGTCGATGGTGGACCGCTCAAATCACCATACTGCCGCACAGTGCATCAGAATATGCCGCACCGCGCACCAATTTTGGTCCATGGTGGACCGCTCAAATCACCATACCTCTTCCATCAGCAAAAGTCGCTCACACAGGGAGCGCACTTCTATCCTTTGTAATTTCAAATTCTGCTTTATCGAGTCTTTGTTTTCTCTTGTCGATGTCCTCTGCGGTTGTCTTTCTTTCGTCGACGCGTTTTGCCTCGCAATCCACGTCGCCGAGGGGGCTCTGTAGACACCCCGCCTTGGACCTCTCACCCCGATTGCATACATAGTATTTTTATTTAACTTATTTTTATTAATTTCTGTTACTTCGGTTAAGTTCCTAACTGATTCCGTTAGTTTTGGACTAAACTGCATAACAGAATTAATTTTAGAGTCATTTCTGTCTTTCTGTCATTTTACCCGCGGGCGCTTCCGGCACTGCCAGTGAGACGCGCGCGCGTCCCGACCCAAAAGCCGGACTCGCGCGCTTCCATTTTGGCAGTAACGGATTGCACCTTATTTCCCTCCCTTTTCTTATTTGCAACATCTCTTTCTTGATCACAAAAGACCTCTTTTCTCATCCACATTCATCCCCCTTTTCTCATTACTCCCAATCCCACACTTCTAGCCTTTCATTAAAACAAAATATTTCCTTTTTATTTTATTTGATTTTCTTTTATTCCTTTTATTTATTATTTTATTATCTTATTTTTGATTGGTCAATTCCATTTCACATGGATGATCATCTTTTCCCTCCAACCTTTCCTCTCTTTTTTACCTATAAAAACCATCATCTTCTACCTTGGAAAATGACCCAATTTTTGAGACTTGAACAAAAACTCTACACAAATCATCTCAACAATCTTTCTCTACAAAACACTACACAAAGTGTTTGCACAACATTTTCTCTACAACAACACCATTTTCAAGTCCAAGTTTGAAGTCCTCTTTCCTAAGGTACAACATCTCTTTTCTTCTCTTATTTTATTTGTCTAGTCTTACTAGTATGCAATCTCCATAAAAAGGGATACAACCAAAAGGCCACTTCACTATTGAAGTTTGGCCAAGGTTACATCCCAACATTCCAAACTTCATTTAATTTATATTTCATTTCTTAATGTAATCATTTAGCAATAGTCCAACATGTAACTATTAGCATTAAATTAATAAAATCATTCTTTTCCCCTTTTTCTTTACATTATAATCGTTAGCATTGTTAATTAATTGAAGGACATGTAAATATTAGAACACCAATAGTAGCAAGACCCGCGTAAGCGGGGCGAAGTGGGTGTTTAAGTACTTCCCACTCCGTCACCTAACCCCGAACCCTTCTCTCCCGAATCTCTGGTTTTGTACATAAATTAGGCTATTTCCAGGTTTTTCTTATGTTCCTTTAAAAACATAGGTGGCGACTCTAAACAATCTAAAACAAGTTAGACATCCTAGGATAATTCACCGCTCTAGCCAAGCCGTGGTTCCCCGGGGTATCTACACAACGTTATCACCTTTGCCGATATGGACCTTCCGCCATTTGGTTCCAACCACAACGAGGCTATTTACCTCAAGGTACGAGCAAGGGGGAGGCCTATCTCAAGAGTCTTAGTGGACGGTGGTTCCGCACTCAACCTCATGCCTGGTAGAATCATGGGCATACTGGGGCTTAAGGATTCCGATTTGAAGCCTTCCACTCAAGTAATCCGAGGTTATGACAGCACCGCCCGTACAGTCATGGGCATGATCGAAATAGACATCGAGTTTGGGAGTATGGTCATGTCCGTCCCATTCCAAGTGCTTGACATCCCGGCCTCGTTCAACTTGCTTTTGGGTCGACCATGGATTCACAGTTCTAATGCCGTCCCGTCAACTCTCCATCAATGTGTCAAGATCTGAAATGGTAATGAAATAGTGACGTCATGGCTGAAAACGTCACTATCCACAGAAAAGGTGAGCCTGTCCACCAAGTTCAGCAGGGTCTACCAGACTCCACTCTCTCCGGCGTCTCAATCAAAGCCATTGACAAAGAAGGGGGAAACGGATCATGGACCCCCAGAAATCACAAAGTCCTCCGCATGATGAGGAATATGGACTACTTCCCTGGTTTAGGCCTAGGGAAATATCAACAAGGAATCCTACATCCTGTGCAAGTCCCATTTGTCAAGAACACATTCGGTTTGGGGTACGAGCCTTCCAGAGAAGACTTGAAACAAGAGCAAGAGATCAAGAGTGAAAAGGCCCAAGCTCGTAAAGAAGGCCGTCGTTACGAGGTCCCTAATCTAAGGCCTTACCGCAAGACTTTGAATGGCTATTTTGTCCGCCAAGGGGAAGACGTTCCATACATGATCTTTCCCGAGCCGTGGGTTAACAATAAGGGTGTCAAAAAGCCCGGTCTCGAAATCTTCTCCGACTGTGAGATCCAGAAATTCGAAAGGGAACCAACTCCCATGTCGCCCGTGAATGGTAGGGAAGGAAGGTGACTATAGATTCCGAGACAGAAATCATCGTGGGGGAAGAACTGACAGATTTAGCCTCCATGTTCGAAGAGCTTGCCACAATGAATGAATGCCAGGTCAACGCCATCCACGACACCGTCATCATGAATGAGACTATCAGTGAGATCCCGCCAAGCTCCGAGCCGATCAACAATTGGTATTCTACGAAAGGGCCCGTGGTATCCGAAGAATTCTTAGTCCAAGAAATGGGTTGCATACGCCGCACAGCGACAAAGGAAGAGCGGCTCGCACTTACTTTTGAGTCCGAGAGTGTCTCTAATACCATCACCCAAGAGGATTTGGAGGCCATAGCCGAGCGTGTGTTTCCTTTCTTTGCTAATGAAAAATTTGATATTTCTGAGTACCCTGAGATTGAAAACATCATAAATGATGAATTAACTAATAATGAACTTAATGAACAAGTTAATAACGATTCAAATTATGATGAAATAGACCACGAAAACACACATACTTAAATGAACTTGCTCAACAAGTCCGTAGTCGTGGTGAAAATGGTCCAAAGGCTGACGAAGAATTGCATGTTGTTAATCTGGGTACCGAAGAAGAGCAAGAGAAACTAAGATCGGAAACTCTTTAAGGGGGACGACAGAGACAGATTGACTGCACTACTACGGGAGTTCGTGGATGTGTTCGCATGGTCATACAAAGACATGCCGGGTTTGGACAGAAAGGTAGCGGAGCACAGAATTCCGATCAGCGAAGATACCAAGCCAGTAAAGCAGAAGCTCAGAAAGATCAAGCCAGAATGGTCTCTGCAATTCAAAGAAGAGATGAGAAGCTCCTCAGTGTGGGTTTCATCAAGGCTATCGAGTATCCGACATGGTTAGCCAACGTCGTGACAGTCAGAAAGGCAAACGGCAAGGTTCGAGTTTGTGTGGACTTCCGGGATTTGAACAAAGCTTCCCCAAAGGATGATTTTCCACTCCCTAACATCGACATGCTGGTCGACTCCACTGCTGCCTACGAGGTCGCTCATTCGTGGATGGGTTCGCTGGGTACAATCAGATTCTCATGGCCGAGGAAGATTAACATAAGACAGCTTTCACAACATCGTGGGGTACCTTTTGCTACACAGTCATGCCATTTGGGTTAAGAAAACGCTGGGGCTTCCTACCAAAGAGCCGTGACAGACTTGTTCCACGATATGATTCATAAAGAAATCGAGGTCTATGTGGACGACATGATCATTCACTCCAAAGGGACCGATGGTCAACATTTAATCGATCTCCGCAAGTTCTTCGAAAGGCTTCGTCAACACAAGATGAGGCTCAACCCTGCAAAGTGCACGTTCGGGGTTATCCGAGGCAAAGTCCTTGGTTATATGGTCACTGAAAGGGGAATCGAAAGTAGATCCTAAAATCAAGGCAATCATTGACATGCCTCCCCAAAGACGCAGAAAGAGATCAAAGGTTTCATGGGCAGACTGCAATACATCAGTCGGTTGGTGCACCAACTCACTTCCATGTGCGAGCCAATCTTCAAGCTACTCAAGAAGAATGTGGCTCTAGAATGGACCGACGCGTGCCAAGAAGCCTTCGACCAAGTGAAGCATTACTTGACGTGCCCTCCTGTTCTAGTTCCGCCGCACAAGGAGAAGCCTCTTTGGCTCTATCTCACTGTCAATGATAAATCCCTAGGGCTATGTTAGCACAAGAGCAACGAGAGTCCACAAAGGAGAATGCCATTTATTTGTCAGTCGCCGATTCCAAGGAGGCGAAAAGAAACTACTCTGTCTTAGAGAAGTCATGTGCAGCATTGGTTTGGGTTACTCAAAAGCTCAAACACTATATGGAAGCTTTTCCGATCAAGCTAGTAGCAAAGGTGGACCCGCTCCACTATATCTTCGAGAAGCCTTTTATGTCAACAAGAATAGCCAAATTGTACTTCATGCTCGCCGGCTATGATATCACTTACGTCACACTAAAATCCGTCAGGGGGAAAGTGTTCAGTGACCAGCTTGCCGAATTCCCGTGTGACGAAGTGAAGGGGGAAGACGTACAGTTCCCCGACGAGCATTTAATTTGTACTGCAACCGAGGAAGATAAGTGGCAACTTTTTTCGATGGCGCCGCCAATAAACACGGTTTTGGTATAGGAATATTGCTTGTCGATCCAAAAGACATCTACACTCCCATTGCCATCCGTCTGGAATTCGAAGCTACCAACAACATTGCCGAGTATAAAGCATGCATAGCAGGGCTCGAAGCAGCTCTCGAAAGAAACGTCACGGAACTAGAAGTATTCGGCGACTCTTTGCTCCTTATCAATCAGCAATCAGGTAAATGGCGAACCCAAGACCCGACTCTCCAGCAGTATGGTCAACACCTTGAAGAATTGGTTGAACAATTCCAAGAGATCACTTTCAACTACCTGCCAAGGGATAAAAATCGCTTCGCCGATGCACTGGCCACCATAGCTTCATTAGTCGAAATGCCCAAAGGTGAAGCCTTTCAAAATTGCCCGAAGGAACAGTCCGGCGTACTGCATGAGTATTGAGATCAACGAGGTTCAAACAAACTCCCCGTGGTATTCGGATATCATGAATTTCCTCAAAGATGGCATTTATCCCGAGAATAGCAATAAGAAGTCTCAAGCGGCTCTGTAAAGGCTAGCCTCTCGGTACGTACTGATTGGGGACCGAGTCTACAAAAGACACCACGACGGGATCAATCTCTTATGCGCCAATGAGGTCGAAGCTCAAGAGATAATGTGTGAAGTGCACGAAGGAGGGTGTGGACCCCACATGAATGGGTTTATGCTAGTCAAGAAGATACTCCACATTGGTTACTATTGGAGTACTATAGAACGAGACTGTATCGAGAAAGTCAAAAGGTGTGCCAAGTGCCAATTCCATGCTAATCTACAACATGCTCCACCCTCACAACTTTACAACATGGTCACACCTTGGCCTTTCTCTTGTTGGGGGATAGACATCATCGGTAAAGTCCATCCTGCCGGAAGCAATGGGCAGTCATTCGTCCTTGTGGCCGTCGACTACTTCACAAAGTGGGTCGAAGCACAAGCCTATCTGTAGATACCCCGGGAAACCACAACTTGGCTAGAGCGGTGAATTATCCTAGGATGTCTAACTTATTTTAGATTGTTTAGAGTCGCCACCTATTTGTTTTAAAGGAACATAAGAAAAACCTAGAGATAGCTAATTTATGTACAAAAACAGAGATCGGGAGAGAAGGGTTCGGGGGTTAGGTGACGGAGTGGGAAGTACTTAAACACCCATCCGCCCCGCTTACGCGGGTCTTGCTACTATGGTGTTCTAATATTTACATGTCTTCAATTAATAAATAGAAATGTGCTAACAATTGTGATGAGAAGAAAAGGGGAAATAAAAGGGAAATAAAATAGAATTGTTTTATTTATTTAATGATAAAGATTACATGTAACAAGTTAATGTTAAAGAATTACATTAAGAGATGAAGAGAAATTAACATGGTGAATTAAAGTTAAGATTAAAATGTAGGGAGATAACCTTAACTAACTTCAATATGTGAAGTAGTCATGTTTGGTCATGTCCCATTAATGGGGATTGCATACATCAAGAAGAAGAAAACAAAGGAAGAAAATGGAGTTGTACCTTGAGAAAGAGGACTTGGAACCTTGACTTGAAAGTGTTGTTGTTGTACTGAAATTGTTGTAGAACAATTTGTTGTATAAAAACTCTTGTGGAGAATTGTGTAGAGAATGTGTATAGTGTAGGTGTAGTGAAATGTGAGATTTCGGTCCAAGAGTGTAAAAAGAGTCAAAGAGTCCCTTTCTAAGGTAGAAGATGATGGTTTTTTATAGGTAAAAAAGAGAGGAAAATGATGGAGGGAAATTGGTCATCCATGTGAAATGGAATGGGCCAATCACAAATAAGATAAATGAATAAAGGAAAATAAAAGAAATAAAAGAAATCAAATAATAAATGAAGAAAGAAATATTAGTTTTTGGGAAAAGGCTTAGAATTTGGGATTGGGAGTTAATGAGAAAAGGGGGGATGAATGTGGATGAGAAAGAGGTCTTTTGTGATCAAGAAAGAGATGTTGCAAAAAAGAAAAGGGAGGGAAATAAGGTGCAATCCGTTACTGCCAAAATGGGAAGCGCGCGGTCCGGCTTTTGGGGCGGGACGCGCGCGCGGCTCACTGACAGTTTCGGAAGCGCCGGCGGGTGAAAATGACAGAACGACAGAAATGACTCTAAAGTTAATTATGTTATGCAGTTTAGTCCAAAACTAACAGAATCAGTTAGGAACTTAACCGAAGTAACAGAAATTAATGAAAATAAGTTAAAATAAAAATACTTTGTATGCAATCGGGGTGAGAGGTCCAAGGCGGGGTGTCTACAGAGCCCCTCGGCGACGTGGATTGCAAAGCAAAACGCGTCGACGAAAGTAAAAACACCCGCCGAGGACATCGACAAAGAAAAAGAAAGAAAAGAAAGCAAAGACTCGATGAAAGCAGTAATTGAATTGCTAGAGATAGGGGTGCGCTCCCTGTGTGAGCGTCTTTTGCTGATCGAGGGGGTGGCATGATCCGTTGGTAAACTGCTGGCTGAATCTGTTGAGTGAGGCCGTTAGTGAACCTTTGAATGAGGCCGTTGTGAACCTTCGAGGAGGCCGTTAGTGAAACTTTGAATGAGGCCGTTAGTGAACCTTGAGGCCGTTAGTGAACCTTTGAGGAGGCCGTTAGTGAACCTTGAGGCCGTTAGTGAACCTTTGAGGAGGCCGTTAGTGAACCTTCGAGGCTGTTGGTGAAACCCTTGAATGAGGCCGTTAGTGAACCTTTGAATGAGGCCGTTAGTGAACCTTTGAAGAGGCCGTTAGTGAACCTTAAGGCCGTTAGTGAACCTTTGAATGAGGCCGTTAGTGAACCTTTGAAGAGGCCGTTAGTGAACATTTGAGGAGGCCATTAGTGAACCTTCGTTGACGAATCCGTTATGAAATCCGTTGATAAGGCCGTTAGTGAACCTTCGAGGCCGTTAGTGAACCTTTGTTGACGAATCTGTTAGTGAAATCCGTTGATGAGGCGCGTTAGTAAACCTTATGAGGCCGTTAGTGAACCTTTGTTGACGAATCCGTTAGTGAAATCCGTTGATGAGGCGTTAGTGAACCTTCGAGGCAGTTAATGAACCTTTTGTTGTCGAATCCGTTAGTGAAATCCGTTGATGAGGCCGTTAGTGAACCTTCGAGGCCGTTAGTGAACCTTTGTTGACGAATCGTTAGTGAAATTCCGTTGATGAGGCCGTTAGTGAACCTTTGACGAATTGCTGGCTTTGAAGCCGTGTGCTGTTTGGCGTTGCAGTTGACTTTTGCGGGGATGCGGGCATGGTTGACTGTGGACCATTTTCTGCTGGGGATGAAGTGCCTCGAGTTGCAGATGCTGTTTGACTTCGCGGTGGTACCTGTTATGTGCTTTGCAGGTATATGTGCTAGTGCAAGAAGATGCATGAAGTGTGAAATGAAGAGATAAATTGTGCTCGTGGTGCAATGTGATTTGAAAGCAGTTTTGCATGAGAGAGAGATTTGCAAGAATGAAGAAATTGCTTTTGTGTGCTGTGTGATTTTGAGGAAAGTATTAATGAATGATGTTCATACCTTCACTTACCATTGCTGCTTGAGTGGAGATGGATTTCTGATGTCCGCGGAGGATGCTTTGATGGAGAATGTCCATTCTTTGGATGTTGATGAGAGAACGCTCTTGATGATGGGTTGGCGAGATGGTACTCTGGATGATGGGTTGGTCGTGCCAAAGGCTGCTACGTATCCCTTGAAGGGAATCAACCAACGTAGTTCAAGGATGATGGAGAATGCTGGAGGAGAAGCTAGAGCAAAGCAAAGTAAAGCATACTTTTGCACACAGACAGAAGGAGAAAAGAAAAAGAAAAATCTTTTTTTTTTTAGATTAGAAAGGAAAGAATATGCACACATGTGAGGAAAAGATTTTTTTTAGTTTGTGGGTGAACCATTTAACCATTGTGTGCTTGTGAAGCCAACCCAAGATCAAGTCATGTTCAGTCAAAGTCCGGATTGCCTCGCTTGAATTCTGTTGTCGCCGGTGTGCCCAGTGAAGATTGATGTCTAGCCCCAAGAGATTTGTCGATTATATGGCTTCAAAAGGCTTTTGATGCCGAGATGAGGGGTTACTAATTGTAAAGCCCCTAGAATGCCTTTGATGCCAAATTTTGAGGGACTTGCATAGCTCCAAGATAAATCAGCTCTTGGCCCATTCGAGTAAATCGCCCTTTGTTGTTGTGTGAGCAAGCCCCAAGAGGAGATCGTTGATGCCAAGCTTCGAGAGATTGCAAAGCCCCAAGTGTCGTGGGATTGTAGATGGCGGGATGTGAAGACCTTTCATTGTAAAGCCCCAAATTATCTCGTGATTGGCTCGGCATTGAGAGCAGATGTACCGTTTGGTAGAATTCTTGATAGAGATCTCGTTCTTGCTCTTACTGGGGAAATGAATGGCTTCATTGTGGTCGATACCTAAATAGCTGAGGGCTTATGTCAAAGGATGCAGTAATATCTTGCGGTGCCGTCGAGGTCGCGGAGGATAAGGTCTTGGCGTGATAAAGTCTCAAATGAGTATGCTTGCTTGACTCTTCTTGAGTTGAACTAATGACGGATCTTCGGATGCAACTAGTGCTGTGGCCCAACTTTATCTGAGCTGCACCTTGTGCTTTTGATCTTGGAGAAGGGGGTGCTGAATTGCAGAAACATTGGGATTGGCCGTGGCATCTCCCTCTATAACCCTGTTTTGATTAGAGTTTTAGCATATTGATCTTTTTCCTTTTCTCTAAGACTTCCTTCAAAATCTCGCTGTGAGTTCTAACAAAAATCATCAACTACATCATAACATCGGAGTCTTCATTTAAAACCAAGGCTTTGACTTGAAGTGTTGAGAGACCCTTTGAAGCTTGATCCCTTTCATGGAGACTACTCCCAAATTGCGTTGCTCGAGTATTGTTGCCCAAAAGACTGTCGGTCGCGAAGCCAATATTGCCCTTTGCTCGGATTACTGTAATGCTGTAGCCCAAAAGATTGTAGATTGTGAAGCCCCTTGAGACCTCGGTGCCGAATTGAGGAAGCTTCCAATGTTGCACATGACTTGGCTGGGGATACTGCTGGGGAGTTAATTGCTCTTTGCCGAGGGAGCCTTTAAGACTTGACCGTAGCCCCTAGAGTGCCATCATTGATTGCGAGAAAGGTCCATCCTTGATTGGGGGAACGAGCACGGGCACACGTGACAAGAGGAATTTTTGACATCCCTTTTGAGAGACCTTGAGGATAGTCTCACAGATCTTTGTCGAGCATAGTCCTTAGGGCGTATTGATTGTTAAATGAAGCAAAAGAAGCCCTTGTTCTTGAGTCACATAGCCCATAGGGCGTCACATTTTTTGAGCAAAGCAAGAGTGACTCGTCCTCGTGCAAGGGAACAAACATGATGAGGACATGGCAAGAGCTACTCCATTTCTCGGGAGCCTTTCGCGTACTTTAGAAGCACATACTTGAAGCAGCTTTGAAAACTGAGACACATGTTGTGCTATTTGCTGCCCAAGCCAATTGACTAGCTAGGGATTATTTGTGCAACCTCGTGCCTTTTATGATGGGCTCGTTCTCAGATGGGTCTTGGTTACCACGGGCCTTCTTTTCATGAACCCAAAGTGCACACTGCTGGAGAATGATGCCAATAACCCAAACAACCTTTGATGGTGCCGTATCTTGTCGAGCCTTTTGCAATCCCAAAGTTGACTCGGTGGGGGAATTGACTTGCCGAGGAGATCCAATGTAGAGCTCGTGCAGTTGTCTTCTTTAGAGGCCGGAGATCTCCATTTCTCTTTCCCTTCTCTCTCTCACTCTCTCATTTTTTTTTATATGACGCACCCTGTTTTTTTGCCTAGACCGCCCTTTCGGGTTTTCAATCTAGCGGGCATCTCTTTTACGTCTTCATTTTTTGACTCGATTAATGAGGAAGTGTGCATTGACTCTAGCTGAGGATGAGAGACATGTGATTTTGCGGTGAAAACCTTTTGTCACTAAAGATGAGTGGCATTGACTCGACTAGGGAAGTGTCCCTAGTATTGACATGTATTTTTTTTAATGAATTGAATGACTCACGAAGGCAAGTAAGTCATTAAGAGAGAAGAGAATGAAAGCCCCAATTTGATTGCAAGAAATTGAGAGTATGCAAAAAGAATAGAAGTCCTTAGACTCGACAAGGAACGCGAAATGATTCCAAATCTAAGAAAGTTGTTCAATCTTTATGGTGATTATTCATTGGCAAATGAATAGTACAAAGATGTCTTGACAAGTTCGAGATGAAGGCCGATCACCATAACGCGCTAGGGCTAAACATATCTTCTTTCTTGCATGAGACCGGACCTGCAGGTTGCCTACGTTCCTCCAGTGTAGAGGCTCAGGTCACCATAGTTCTTGTGGATTCTCCATTCTTCGGGATGGAATTGTTGCTTCTTCGTCCTCCTCTGGTGGATGGAATGATGTTGATCTTGATGTAAACTTCTTTGATTGAGGGGGATTTTTTTTTTTTTTTTTTTGTGCTCTAACTTTTGCCTAGGTTGATTTGAAGAGTTCAACCTAGCGAGCATTTTTTTTTTTTTTTTTTTTTTTAATCCCCCCCTTTGAAACATTGCTTGATTTTTCTCCATGGTTGTTGCTTCACCTTTGATGTCTTGGCTTTGTCTTCGTCGTTGATGATGTTGCCTTTGTCACAATGTTTAGCCCCTAGGCGTTCAAGTGATGGCCTTCATTCCAAAACTCGTTTAGACATCTTTTCATCATTTTGCCAAGAATTAGATTGAACAACTTGGAAGAGTGTATGAGGACAAGAACGACTTTTATTTGATGATGAGACTTGACTCAAAATTTCCATTAATTGGACAAAGAAAACTTAATGCACACTTAAGAGGACTTTGACTCTTTTTTTTTTTTTTTTTCCTATTACTAGGTAGAGAAAGAGAAACGGAGATTGTTGTTGTAGTCCCCATTGTCGTTGTAGTCTTCCATGTCACTACATTCTTCCATGTCATTGTTTGGGAACCCTTTGTCGTTGAAGCTTGTGTCATAGGAGGACTCAGCCACTTCTCGGAGCAAATAGTCAATTCTAACCCCCGCATCATACATGCTTGAAAAATTGGAGTGAAAAGCCCCACTAAGATGAGTATTGTAGTCCATTTTCAAACACTTCAAGAAGATGTCCATTTGTTTCTTCTTGGAAGGCCTATCAACCATCTCGGCTAGCTTGTCATTCCAATGGCAATAGAAGTCCCCAAATGATTCATTACCCATTTGCACGGTGCTCTCCAATTCCTTCTTGGTGGGGCGGAATATGGAGTTGCCTTGATATTGTGACTTGAAGGCAAGCATAGCGGCATCCCAATTGAGGCGGGTGGAAACTGGAAGACCCATATACCAATCTTTTGCGACCCCCTCGAGAGTAAGCGGGAAGCATTGTGCCATTATTTGAGGAGACACTTTCTTTGGTAGCATGGCCCAAATGTAGGAGTCGACATGAGCGTTGGGGCAAGAGTTGCCGTTGAACTTGCCAATATCGGGCATCTTGAACTTTTCGGGAAGAGCCTCCATTGTGTTCATGAGGAGAGAAGCTTGATGAAGATCGGTGTTTGGGCCCTTGTGCAAATTTAGCCCACTAAGCCTTTGGTCAATGTAGGACATGAGAGTGTTGACCAAACCGGTATTAATGCTTTGGACCTTTCTTTCACCCGTGAGCCCTTTCAATTGGTTCTTGAGTTTAGCAACTTCTTTCTTGTGGGCCATTTTCACATGCTCGTAACGGGCTCGCCATAAATCATCCTTGCGGCGGACATTATCGGCTAGTGTATCAACTTGCCCTTTCAATGCTTCCACCATGCGGAATAACCCTTCGTTGGACACGGGAATGCCGTTGTCGTTTCCGTTTGAAGCCATTGGACCTATTGAGAGAACACGGTCGATCTTAGGATGGCCCCACAAACACCTTTTGAGTAAAATGATTTCACCCACAAACAAGAAAAGACTCAACCACATAAAGAAAAATGACTTTTTTTATTTATTTACAAAGTCGGAAGGACGGAGTCCTTTTTGGGGTTTCTAGAAAAAATAGTGGAATCGTCACACTAGTATATAGACCTTCTCGCGGTCCCATATACTCATCGGATTCCACCACGCTTGTGATACCTACATGTGATGGGATTAAACTAAATTAATGTAGTAAATCATACATGCGGGGACGGATTTTTTATTTTCGTCCAAGATAGCCACTTTTGGGGACGGAGTGTTATTTCGTCCATTTCAACAAGTTGGCATGTATGATTTGAAGACATTAGTTTAGGGAAATCTCGGTACATGAAAACCGACTTGAGTCACGGAGTGTTAGACCCTAAACTAGAATTGTGTGGTTTGTGCTCGGCTTGAATATGAGGCTTAAAGGTCACCCCCGGCATGTAGTCGTGAACTACGCCACGGGCTGAGGTTTACCGCTTCGGAAGAGTCAAGGTCGGGTGGAGCTTGAAACTTTCTAGGACGGGCCTCGACGGGTTTGGGGTTGGACTTGTGCGACTCGATTGTGAGCAGTTGATAGGAATTGTGCGCGTAGTGTGAGGTCTAACAAGTGACAAAATATTTTTTTTCAAAAGAAATAAAAAAAACAAATAAGCACATAATTACAACTTTCGAATAACCCGTGTGACCGATAAAAATAAACAGAAAGTAAAAACTGTTTTGTGCAGGCCCGATGCCCACACACTGTCAAAACCACTCTGTTCTGTGCACTGTTCTATTTATGGAAAATGCCCAGAAGCGCGCGCATTAGGATGCCTACTCGGGAGGCGCGCGCGTTAGACAAAGAGGGGCAGAGGCGCCCGCATCTGGGTAACAACCTGTAAATCAGCGGGTTCAAGGGATTGCCTTGACCCTAAATAAAAATGCTTTCCCCTGCAGAATTTGTTAGCACAGAAACATGGAATTGAAGGACAAGAAAGGAGGCGGGCGATTCTGGTAATAAGGGTCGGACGCACGCGCTTTAGGCCAAGAAGGCCAAAGGCACGCGCTTCCCGCCCTTTTTACCAGAATGCCCAGGAAACAGTAATAAGAACACCAAAAGTTAAGAACACAAGTTTAACCCTCTAAATCTTCCCCAGCGGAGTCGCCACTGTAGATACCCCGGGAAACCACAACTTGGCTAGAGCGGTGAATTATCCTAGGATGTCTAACTTGTTTTAGATTGTTTAGAGTTGCCACCTATGTTTTTAAAGGAACATAAGAAAAACCTAGAGATAGCCTAATTTATGTACAAAACCAGAGATTCGGGAGAGAAGGGTTCGGGGTTAGGTGACGAGTGGGAAGTACTTAAACACCCACTCCGCCCCGCTTACGCGGTCTTGCTACTATTGGTGTTCTAATATTTACATGTCCTTCAATTAATTAAATAGAAATGTGCTAACAATTGTGATGAGAAGAAAAGGGGAAATAAAGGGAAATAAAATAGAATTGTTTTATTTATTTAATGATAAAGATTACATGTAACAAGTAATGTTAAAGAATTACATTAAGAGATGAAGAGAAATTAACATGGTGAATTAAAGTTAAGATTAAAATGTAGGGAGATAACCTTAACTAACTTCAATATGTGAAGTAGTCATGTTGGTCATGTCCCATTAATGGGGATTGCATACATCAAGAAGAAGAAAACAAAGGAAGAAAATGGAGTTGTACCTTGAGAAAGAGGACTTGGAACCTTGACTTGAAAGTGTTGTTGTTGTAATGAAATTGTTGTAGAACAATTTGTTGTATAAAAACTCTTGTTGGAGAATTTGTGTAGAGAATTGTGTATAGTGTAGGTGTAGTGAAAATGTGAGATTCCGGTCCAAAGAGTGTAAAAAGAGTCCAAAGAGTCCCTTTCTAAGGTAGAAGATGATGGTTTTTATAGGTAAAAAAGAGAGGGAAATGATGGAGGGAAATTGGTCATCCATGTGAAATGGAATGGGCCAATCACAAATAAGATAAATGAATAAAGGAAAATAAAAGAAATAAAAGAAATCAAATAATAAATGAAAGAAATATTAGTTTTTGGGAAAAGGCTTAGAATTTGGGATTGGGAGTTAATGAGAAAAGGGGGGATGAATGTGATGAGAAAAGAGGTCTTTTGTGATCAAGAAAGAGATGTTGCAAATAAGAAAAGGGAGGGAAATAAGGTGCAATCCGTTACTGCCAAAATGGGAAGCGCGCGAGTCCGGCTTTTGGGGCGGTACGCGCGCGCGGCTCACTGACAGTTCCGGAAGCGCCCGCGGGTGAAAATGACAGAATGACAGAAATGACTCTAAAGTTAATTCTGTTATGCAGTTTAGTCCAAAACTAACGGAATCAGTTAGGAACTTAACCGAAGTAACAGAAATTAATGAAAATAAGTTAAATAAAAATACTTTGTATGCAATCGGGGTGAGAGGTCCAAGGCGGGGTGTCTACACTATCGGACCCTCAACGCCAAGAAAGTGGCCGAATTTGTAAAGATTAATATCATGTGCCGATACGGCGTGCCTCATGAAATCATTTCCGACAACGGCTCTCACTTTGAGAAGGAAATGGATGCACTTTTGGTAGAATACAAGATCACCAGACACAAGTCATCTCCTTACCGCCCACAAGCAAACGGCGCGGTTGAAGCAGCAAATAAGACCATCGTCAAGAAAATGGCCTCAACAGGAAGGGATTGGCCCGAGAAGCTACCATTGCCATTGTGGGGCTACCGCACATCAATACGGTCAGCAACAGGAGAAACTCCTTATGCATTAGTCTATGGTTCTGAAGCCGTACTCCCAATCGAGCTTGAAGTCCCATCTCTACGGGTCCTCCTCGAGAATCAAGTCAACGAGGTCGACTGGATGCAAAGTCGATATGAACAGCTAGCCTTACTCGACGAGAAAAGGCTAAGAGTACTCGAACGCACAAGGGCATATCAGCAAAGGATGGCAAGAGCTTTCAACAAAAAGGTAAAGCCTCGAAACATCAATGTGGGAGATTTGGTCTTAAGACAACATCCTCCTAACGCCATGAATCCCCTGGGGAAATGGGGACCCCGATGGATCGGTCCGCACGTGGTCAAGAAGATACTAAGCGGCGGTGCAGTACGAATCGTGGATTTAGATGGTGACCAGCTGCCAAAGGAGGTCAACCTCGACAAGCTCAAGAGGTTCTATGCTTAATAAACAAAGACCATAAAAAAAAAAAAAAAAAAAATCGCTCGCTAGGTTGAAAACCCGCAAGGGCGGCCTAGGCAAAAATTAGAGCACGTGCAAAAATGAAGCCCGCTAGATTGAAAACCCGAAAGGGCGGTCTAGGCAAAAAACAGGGTGCACACAAAAAAAAAATAAAAAAAATAAAAAAAATGGTCTTTGTTTATTTGAACTACGGAGACCTGAGCCTCCCAACTGGAGGAACGTAGGCAACCTTCGGGTGCGGTCTAAAACATATCAAAAATACCCAATTCACTTCAAATAACAAAATGCAATTTTTATTCATTCAATGAATTATTCAAGCCATTACAACGGATTTATTGAGCAACAAAAGAAATCAAAACATTAAATCCTAAACAAGTGGTCTAATTTAATTGCAATCTCTTAGGGTACTAAGAAAAATCCAATTTTCTCTTAGCCTTCAAAGGACCACCCGATCGTCTCTCGATCCTTTTCTTCTTGGGTAACGGAGGAGCACTGATGCGCACCGAAACCTTCTGTGTTGCAACACGTCTCCTAGCATAAAAGTCATCCAAAGGAGTACCGAAAGGGTCAGCAAGAATGTTACTCGAATCAGCAGCAGCCTCCCTATATCTCAAAGCGCTGCTAGGCTCAAAACCCTTCCCCAAGCCGACTGAAGCTCACTCGAGAAGTCCGGACCCATGTAAGCAACTGGACGAAGCATTCCGTCCCTCAGAAAGGGAATTACCTGTTGGCGACCAAACTGCCGCAGAACCCGCTCTGGCTGGTAAAATGACGAATCTCTTAAGCCGGGTACAACCACTTGCTGAAAACCAAGAGTCCATTCCACAAAAGGACGAAGACCCCAAGAAGGAGGGCACCACTCAATATCGACAGTTACCCGAGAGGCAAAGAATTCCTTCCAACCATCTTCAGATAAATCCCGGATCAACAGCTTCCTCCTATGAACAGCAAAGGGAGACAAATCACCATCCGGGGGATAAATCTTGAAGTGTTCTCGGAGCCATATGGTCAAGAGAAAAGGGCTTCCCCGACACATCTTGCCCGTCCTATGTAACTCATCAAGGCCGTGCAACGTCTCCCCTACAATAAGAGGGATTATACTAAATTGTTGCTCCTTGGCTTGCAAAATAATCTCAGCCAAATGCGCATCCGCAGTCCCTAAGGGTGTAACAAACAGTACTTCACTAAAGAGACAAGCGGCCATGGCATTCCTTTTGAAAGATTGAACCACCGGATCCTCCGATTGTAAACTGAAGAACATCGGCAACTCAGTTATGTCAATCACAGTACCGTGCAACATCTTCCTCACGTTCTCAACAGGGAGATTCAGTAACTCAACCCAAGAGTTAATGGCACCACGGTGATATTTTGGGACGGCAATCCGACCGGCCAAAGGCATACCAAGGATGGCCCCGAAATCATCAACAGTCGGCGCCATTTCATTAGCTGAAAAGTTGAAGGTATGGCTATCGCAATCCCAGAAAGCCGCGAAAGCTCTCAACAAATCCCAATCCGGCTTCAACGTCTGCAAAGTGAAAAGAATTCGGAACCCGAAGTCTTTAATGAAGGCCTTCTTGGGATGGGTCTTGAAAGAATACACAAAAGTGCCCAAGTCCTTTTCATAACCGCTAACAACCTTGGCATCAAGAACAAAAGAATTGGAAGCCATGGAAAATGTTGATCACAAGCAAAGTTGAGCAATAATATGATGTTCAAAAATGGCAGAAAGGAGCTGTGAGAATCAAGTGGTCGAACAGAAGATGATATTATAGCTGTTGGAGTTTCTTTTGGCCAGCAAATGTCAAGCCCGGAATTCCGCCTCCCAGACGCGCGAGCCACCCGCCAGCGGTCTGAAATGCGCGCGCGTCCCAAGCCTACAGAGGAAAGCGCACGCCTCCCAAGTCTAGATCACTTCAGAAAAGGGCCGTGTCAGAGATCCCCAGCCTAAATCAAGACACAGTCTCGGTCCTCGGACACCCAGTTGGGCACACCTTTTTCTGGTCCGCCCTTAAGTCATGTCAAAGATTGAAAGTAGGATAGAAACTCCCACTCAAAAGTAGGTTGTCCTTCTCCACGGATTCCGAACTCCCTAAGTTCTGTCACGGGTGACATACCCCCCTCAAGGGTCAATCTCAACATTTCATCCCCAACAGAAACATTTTTCTGGTCGCGGTCAACTGTGCCCGCACCCCACAATTCAAAAAGTCAAGTGTGACTCCAAGTGGCACGAGACTTCAAAGCAATACCCCATCAACGGATTTCACTAACGGATTCGTCCTCAAAGGTTCACTAACGGCCTCTCCAAAGGTTCACTAACGGCCTCCTCAAAGGTTCACCAACGGCCTCATCAACGGATTTCACTAACGGATTCGTCCTCAAAGGTTCACTAACGGCCTCCTCAAAGGTTCACCAACGGCCTCTCCAAAGGTTCACCAACGGCCTCATCAACGGATTTCACTAACGGATTCGTCCTCAAAGGTTCACTAACGGCCTCTCCAAAGGTTCACTAATGGCCTCATCAACGGATTTCACTAACGGATTCGTCCTCAAAGGTTCACTAACGGCCTCTCCAAAGGTTCACTAATGGCCTCATCAACGGATTTCACTAACGGATTCGTCCTCAAAGGTTCACTAACGGCCTCTTCAAAGGTTCACTAACGGCCTCTCCAAAGGTTAACTAACGGCCTCATCAACGGATTTCACTAACGGATTCGTCCTCAAAGGTTCACTAACAGCCTCTTCAAAGGTTCACTAACGGCCTCTCCAAATGTTCACTAACGGCCTCATCAACGGATTTCACTAACGGATTCGTCCTCAAAGGTTCACCAACGGCCTCTACAAAGGTTCACTAACGGCCTCTTCAAAGGTTCACTAACGGCCTCTCCAAAGGTTCACTAACGGCCTCACCAACGGATTTCACTAACGAATTCGTCCTCAAAGGTTCACTAACGGCCTCCTCAAAGGTTCACTAACGGCCTCATTCAACATATTCAGCCGGCAGGTTCACCTAACAGATCATGCCACCCCCTCTATCAACAAAATCCGCTCACACAGGGAGCGCACCACTATCTCTCGCAATTTCAGATTCCTGCTTTCATCGAGTCTTTGCTTTTTTCTTGGTGATGTCCTCGGCGGGTGTTTTTAACTTTCGTCGACGCGTTTTGCTTTGCAATCCACGTCGCCGAGGGGCTCTGTAGACACCCCGCCTTGGACCGCTCACCCCGATTGCACATCTGATCTTGTGTTTCTCCCCATTTTAAGTGTTTCTCGTTAGTTTCTGTCACTTCCGTTAAGTTTCTGACTGACTCCGTTAAGTCCAGGGACTAAACTGAATAACAGGGCTGACTTTCTAGTCCATTCTGTCAAAATTGCCTTCTCTGAGTCGCGCGCCTCCAACAGGAGGAGCTAGACGCGCGCGCCTCCCGCCCCAAAAGCAGGAAGCACGCGCCTCTGGGCGTCAGTTACAGATTTCTGGCCAGGATTCTCTCCCTTGCTCAATTTACAGGATTTTGCCCAGGAAGGATTTCTTGGTGACTGAGTTTTGGCACAAAAAACACCTCTCTTTCACCTATAAAAACCTCTCTTGACCTCCATTTCAAGGACCGAAAAACTGAACCTTGGACTTTTGGCTCTCAATCTCACACTTTCAATAAGAAAACAAATTTCTTATTTTCAAAGCATTTTCCAAAGGATTTCTCCAAGTAATTCAACAAGAAGTGTTTGAAGTCTCTTGAAGTCTAGGTAAAGCTATTTCTTTCCTCTTCTTAACTTCATCTCTTTTCTCTTTCTTTTGTTTTATCAAAGTGCAATCACCCAAATCATTTTGGGACATGACTCTAATGATCACCTCATCTCGTTGAGGTTGGTTAAGGAGTTGTCTCCTACATTCCAAACTCTATTTTAAAACCCCTTTTTTATGACTTAAAGAAGAAGAAGAAGAACGTTTATCATTCATGTAGATTTTGATCAAGCAAGACCAACTTTAGTTGGGCGAGATGGATGTTTCGGTACTTCCCATCTCGTAATCTAACCCCCGAACCTCAAAACAAAGAATCTCTGTTTTCGTAATCAAACTTAGGCTATTATCAATAGGTTTTCTTATGTTCCTCAAAACATAGGTGGCGACTCTAAAACAAGTTAGACATCCTAGGATCATTCACGCGCTCTAGCCTAAAGTCGTGGTTCCCCCGGGTATCTACAGGTGGGCCGCCTCAAGCCACCACACCTTTTTAAATTTTTGTGGCCGTGGTGGGCCGCCTCAAGCCACCACACCTTTTAAAATTTTGTGGCCGTGGTGGGCCGCCTCAAGCCACCACACCTTTTTAAAAATTTTGTGGCCGTGGTGGGCCGCCTCAATCCACCACACCCTTTCCATCCGCGAAAGCCGCTCACACAGGGACCGCACTCCTATCCTTTGTAATTTCAAATTCCTGCTTTATCGAGTCTTTGTTTTCTCTTGTCGATGTCCTCGGCGGTTGTCTTTCTTTCGTCGACGCGTTTTGCTTCGCAATCCATGTCGCCGAGGGGCTCTGTAGACACCTCGCTTTGGACCTCTCACCTCGATTGCATACATAGTATTTTTATTTAACTTGTTTTTATTAATCTCTGTTACTTCCGTTAAGTTCCTAACCAATTCCGTTAGTTTTGGACTAAACTGCATAACAGAGTTAACTTTTAGAGTCATTCTGTCATTCTGTTATTCTCACCCGCGGGCGCCTCCCGTAATAGTCATGGGTCGCGCGCGCGTTTGGTCCAATAGGCCGGACCCGCGCGCTTCCCGCTTTGGCAGTAACGGATAGCACCATTTTTCCCTCCCTTTTCTTATTTAGAAAATCTCTTCTTGATCACAAACACCTCCTTTTTACATCCACATTCATTCCCCCTTATTTCATAACTCCCAAATCCTTTATTCTAGCCATTCTTCATAAAAACAAAATATTCTTTTTTATTATTATTTGATTTTCTCTTTATTATTTATTTATTATTTTATTTATCTTATTTGTGATTGGTCAATTCCATCTCACAAGGATTGACCAATTTCCCTCCAAACTTTCCCTCTTATTTTTACCTATAAAAGCCATCTTCTTCTACCTTAGAAATGGACCTTGGACCTCATTTTTAGACTTGAAATTCCTCTATACACACACTATACACAATTCTCTACACAAATTCTCCCAACAAGAGTTCTTTGTGACAAGACTCTACACAAATTGTTCTACAACAATTTTCCTACAACAACACCATTTTCAAGTCCAAGTTTGAAGTCCTCTTTCTTAAGGTACTTTATTCTTCTTCTTTCATTTTACATGTCTTAGTAATGTATGCAATCCCCATCAATTGGGACATGACCAAATGACCACTTTACTACATTAAAGTTGGTTAAGGTTATCTCCCTACATTTTAATCTCTACTTTAATTTACCATTCTCATTTCTTAATGTAATGTAATTATCTAGCAATAATTTGACATGTAATCTTTAGTATAAATCAATAAATAAGCAATTCTCCTTTATTTTTCCTCTATAAATTTCCCCTTTCTTTTCATTATAATTGTTAGCACATTTCTCTTATCATTAAATTGAAGGACATTTAGCATTAGAACACCAAAAGTAGCAAGACCCGCGTAAGCGGGGCGGAGTGGGTGTTTAAGTACTTCCCACTCCGTCACCTAACCCCCGAACCCATCTTTTCCCGAATCTCTGGTTTTGTATATAAAATTGGCTCTTTGTAGGTTTTTCTTATGTTCCTCTAAAACATAGGTGGCGACTCTTAAAATCAAGTAGACATCATAGGTTAATTCACGCGCTCTAGCCAAGCCGTGGTCCCCCGGGGTATCTACAATTATAAACTTTTATATTTACTAATCATAATGTGTATATATAAAATCATTCTTGAACAATAGCTAATATTATCAATTCAATTATCTATAAAATTAAAAAGTTAATTCATAATGATAATAATTTATCTTTATATTCAAATTTCAATTATCATAATTATTACAAAAAATTAGAAAATTAACAAAATTTTATAAATTTGTAAGCAAACGTTTTAATTCATATACAATATAATTATATTACAAAAAGTTATTATGTTACTTTATTAAGTAAAAACATAAAAAAATAAAATACGAAAAAATAGTAAATTAGTTTTTCGTGCAAAGCACGGGTTACCCACTAGTATTACATTATTTTTGTAGACCACTTCTCTAAATAACATTTGGTTCTACCCTCTCAAAAACAAAAATGATTCTCTCTCCATATTTTCCCACTTCAAACCTCTTGTTGAAAAATATTTCAACCGCTCCATTAAAACAATCTACAGCGATAATGGGGGTGATATCTCGGTCTTTATCCCCGGAACACAATGGTTATTCTGAATGACATCATCGACACATTGTTGAAACCGGTCTCTCACTTCTTACCCATGACTAGAAAATATTGGCCACTTGCTTTCACAACTGTCTGTTATCTTATAAACCGCATGCCCACACCCACCCTCAACCTTCGATATCCTTCCTTTATACTCCACCAACATCACCCCAACTATCTCAAATTAAGAAGTTTTGGGTGTCTCTGTTACCCTTGGCTTCGTCAGTATACCACTCATAAATTAGACAATCGATCCACCCCCTGCGTCTTTGTTGGTTACTCTCCAACCCAAAGTGCCTATTTTTGCCTTGATCTTACCACTCACAAATTATACACCTCTCGTCATGTCCACTTTGTGGAGAGCCAATTTTCCTTTGCCACCACCAACTCCACCCCGCCCCCCTCAATCACATTCTGATGAATGGTGTACCATACCACTTCCCATCTCTTCCTCAACCCACCCCTATCCTCTTCTGCCAACTCCCTTACCCTGCAACACCCCACCTCCCTTGGCTTCGTCCATATACCACTCATAAATTAGACAATCGATCCACCCCCTGCGTCTTTATTGGTTACTCACCAACCCAAAGTGCCTATTTTTGCCTTGATATTACCACTCACAAATTATACACCTCCCGTCATGTCCACTTTGTGGAGAGCCAATTTTCCTTTGCCACCACCGACTCCACCTCGCCCCCTCAATCACTTTCTGATGAATGGTGTACCATACCACTTCCCATCTCTTCCTCAACCCACCCCCATCCTCTTCTGCCAACTCCCCTACCCCGTAACACCCACCAGATAGTCCACCCCCACCTCCCTCGGCTCCTCTCACAACTGACACCACTACCACCACACCATCTCATATCGTGTACTCCTTCCCCACACCTAACTCCTCGACCCCTACCCAGTAGTCTCCCCCTCTCGGACTTCCATCAACTAAACCATCCCCTCTCCCCTCAAATACCGAACCAGCCCTTCCCCCTCCTACATCCAAACATGTAACCAGATCCTAAAATAATATCCATAAACCCTTCAAGAAACTCAACCTTTATGCCTCGCTTCTAACCCCATCTGACCCTCCTACATTACACAAGCCCTTAAAATCCCTACCTGGCGTGCCACCATGCAACTTGAATTTGATGCACTAATTCACAATTAAACCTGGAATCTTGTTCCTCCATCACCTTCTCAAAACTTAGTTGGCTATAAATGGATCTTTCGAACCAAATATAAACCCGATGGTTCCATCGACCGTCACAAAGCTCGCTTAGTGGCCAAAGGCTTTCATCAGCGTCCAGATCTTAACTAATCTGAAACCTTCAGTCCTGTTGTTAAACCCGCCACAGTCCGTACCATTCTTACACTTGCCCCTGTTCGTGGTTGGTCTCTTTGTAAAGTTGACATAATTAATGCATTTCTTCAAGCCACTATGACTGAAGATGTATACATGGCTTAATCCCCACGCTTTGCTCATCCCTCTCATCCATACTTTGTCTGCAAACTCAAGAAAGCTATATATGGTCTTCAACAAGCCCCACAGTCCTGGTATAATGAGCTACGTCTGTATCTTCTCTCACTTAGGTTCAAAAGCTGTGTATCAGACTCCTCTCTTTTTACCCTCCATCTTCCCACAGGCATCCTTTATCTTCCTGTCTATGTTGATGGTATTATAATCACTGGTTCAAACAACAATCTTCTCAACACATTCATTACTACCTTCTCTAGTCGGTTTTCTCTCAAAGATCTTGACACTTTGTCTTATTTTGGAGTAGAAGTTCTTCCTCATCCCCAAGGCATTCTTCTCAGTCAACAAAATTACATTCAGGATTTGTTTACTCGGTCCAACATGGCCAAAGCCGTCCCTACCCCATGACATCCCAGCCGCATCTTTCTGTTCACAATGGGACTCCCTTGACTGATCCATCCGAGTATCGGACTCTTGTAGGTAGTTTATAATATTTGGCTTTAACCCGACTCGACATATCATTTGTTGTAAACAGACTATCTCAGTTCATGCACAAACCTACTGAGTATCACTGGCCGCACTCAAAAGGGTCCTACGTTATCTTGTGGGTACTTCGTTACTCGGGCTATTACTTTGCCGTGATGTACCGCTCACACTGCATGCCTTTACGGATGATGATTGGGCTGGTGATTTAGATACATACTCCCTCCGTCCCACTCGAATTAGGACAAATTTCTATTTTGGGTGTCCCATTCGAATTAGGACAACCCAAAAATGGAAATTTTTTATTTAATGGGACCCACATTCACATTCACAACAACTTTCCACTCATTATTCTCTACCCCACTTTCTCTCTCCTACTTTACTTTTCATACTCACAACACCTACTCCACTAACACTTTTTCCTTAATCCCCGTGCCCAACCCAAAAATCCTAATTCGGGTGGGACGGAGGGATTATATGTCCACCACTGGGTACGTTGTTTATTTGGGGAAGAATCTTGTATCCTAGAGTTCCAAGAAACAAAGGACACTTGCCCGTTCCTCCACTGAAGCCAAATACCGTGATGTTGCTGCCACTACCGCCGAAGTTGCTTGGGTTCAAAACTTGTTGTCCGAACTTGCCTGTCCGCCGTCTACACCGCTAGTTATATATTGTGACATTTTGGGAGCCACTTATGTCATCGCAAATCCCCGATTTCACTCCAGAATGAAACATCTTGGGCTATATTATCACTTTGTTTGGGAGAAAGTTCAAGCTCAGATGTTGCGGGTCTCATTTATTTCGAGTAATGACCAATTGGCCGATGATTTGACCAAACCTTTGGTTCGTTCACGTATTCAATTTTTGATGTCCAAGATTGGTATCACTCACCGATCATCCATCTTGCGGGGGCATGTTAGAGATACTCCAGAATTTTCTACATAATTTACTTTCCTAATTCTATTTGTATTTATTTTCTTATTATCTTAGAGTTTAATTATAGATAGGACTCGTTTACTTCTACTACAAGAAACCTTATGTATATATACTTTACTACTTCATCAATAAAATTCTTATGATGTCCTTTACAAATATTCTAAGTCTTTACAACACGTGTGCACATGAAACTTGAAACTGAAGTCAAGTTGCAAGCAGGGGCGGATCTAGTATGTAACCAGGGTGGGCCGATGCACACCCTGGATTTCTTGAAAAAAAAAATTACCAAGTAGTTATATAAAAAAAAACTATAGGGGTGTAAATTATGATTTTTGAAAGAAGAGGGGTGCAGAGTGTTAAAAATAAAACTATTACTAAAAGACTAAACCAAACTGAAACAGGCAACGCTGAAGAACAGACTGAAACTTTTATTTTTTTCGCCGCATTCCGATTCTGCCCCTGTTTTCCTTCCTCCACAATGTCTCAATCTCAAAAAGATATTTTTTAAATTCAATTTTAGGGTTTTAAATTTTGAAATTGATGATTTGGGGATTTATTGAGCAATTGTTTTTATCATTTTTTATAGGCATTTTGAGTGTTCATTAGAATACTAATTATGAGAAATATTTTCATTTTTGAGTGTTTCATTAGAAGTGTTAAATACAAGTATAGTATTCTTATACCCGATGTCCTTCTTGGTGCATTTTTATAGTGTGATTTAAATTTTTTTGTCATTTAAAGTGTTATATGAATAGTAAAGCATTCTCAAGCATTTGAAAAAAAATGCACACCTGTAAGTACCCTAATCTGAATTTGACCAACTTAGAGGAATTCTAGGCACCATTCAGGGATAAACTGATAGGCCAAAGCCTTACTAGGACAAAATATGGACACAGGGACTGTTCTGGAATTAAAAGATTGAAAAATCCAGAAGGTCGCCGGCATGAGCCGTACGGCTACTTTGGGCACTATCAGCCCCTATAAATTGAACCCCTTGCTGATCATTCCAGGGGGGGGGGAAACGATTATTGTTTGTGTTACTCTGCTAAAATTGCTCCAGAGAGTGTTTTGAGAGTGAAAGAGAAAGGAAGATTGGCCTAACTAAACATAGGCGAAGCCACCTTCTCCTCCATCCTTCTCTTCATCTTATCTCTTTTGTTTTTTCATATTATTTTTGTTCATCTCTTAATTCTTGCAAATCTTGTCCATTCAAGCAACTTAATTTCATTGCAAGTCTTGTCCTTCAAGCACTTTAATCTTAATCTTATTGCAATTCTTGTCCTTCAAGCACTTCAATCTTAATCTTATTGCAAGTCTTGTCCTTCAAGCACTATACATATATATATTGTTATACATTATGGTCCAAACCATGGATGATTCAAGGTGCCCTTCACACTTTGTGTGAAAGTGGTTCTAACCTAAGGATGATCATGGTTTGTTGAATTTCTCACTTATAACAAATTAATGATATATTTTAATGAAAAAGGCACATGTTTTGGTTGATTATGTTGTTCATTGGTAGCAAGGATGGTCATTTGGATGATAAAGTTTCAATCTTTATCATCCAAACATTGATCTAGCTTCAAAATCCCCTTAGGGGTCATAAAGATCAAATCTTTATGTCAAATAATGTTGTCCCAAGGTTGTATTTGGCTTAAGGATCCACTCTAGTGGTGAAAGTCCAAATCTTTATGTTGATTTTGTTTTGATTTGGCAATGATAATCATGTGGGGTGATAAAACCTTAGTGTTTATCATCTTACCCTTTTGATTTAGCTTTGAAATCCCATTTTGGGTCATAAAGATTGAATCTTTATACAATAATTTGGTCCCTAAAAGGTTAATAATGTGTCAAAATGCTATCTTGAGGATAAAGTTTCCATCTTTAATCATCAAATGGTCATTTTAGCTCAAAAGCCATGTTCATCAACTTTTTCATAAATTTCTCCAATGATTGCCTTTGATCACACCCAAGTATTTGTTTTTGGGGTTCTTTTGATGATCAAAGTGCATAGGAATGATCTTTTCTAAGTTTTTGTTGTTAATCATAAACTGGAAATCAGAACAGTTTAGTCCAGTTTCAGCAGAATGCTCTGTTTCTGCCTGAAACTGGACTGTTTTTGGACAAACTATAAAAATTCCAGGAAGAGCATACTTTAGCCGTACGGCTACTCTGGGCTCAGAGGGAAAAATGTCCATTTTGTCCTCTGATCCCTGTTTTCTTAATAAAAGACCCTTTTTCAGTTAAATTTTTGAATAAAAGTTAAAACAGACTCTTTTCCATTAAATACACACACACATGCACTCTTGTTAACCAACATTAGGGAGACTCGGACTTGTCCGAGGCGGCTTGGGTGACGTGAAACTCCTCCCAAGACGTAACCTGACCTCCGAAATAATAGAATCTCTAACCTTTCCATTTGTTGGGTTAAATAATTAACAAATGTGGCGACTCCGTTATGTTTTGCGTGATAACCGTGTTTGTTTTTTTCGCCCTTTGAAACGAAAACCCTTCGTTTCTTTCGTCCCGGGGCGGGATCCTTACAGTGGTGACTCCGCTGGGGAATAAAGTGTTTGCAAACTTCTTTTTAGAAGCTTTGAAGGCACTTTTGTGTGGGTCAAACTCCCACCTCCGTTAGTTAACTTTGTGCATATATGTGTGTTTGATGTTTCTGTTTAAACTGTTTTGAGTGAATACGTTCTGGAAATGCAATAAACTAGAGCATGATGATCAGAAGTTTGAGAAACTGAGAAAAATCTCAACCCTCTTGGTCTAGCCATACGGCTACTTTGGTAAGGGGTCAGAATGTTGCAAATCAACAATTTTGTGCAGGGCAGCAACATTCTGGATGCTCCTTTTCTTCTGCTTGTCCAGGTTCCAAATTTACAATCTTACTTGTGCACATTACCTTTATTCTTTTGGCCAAAACTTGGTTTTTAAACTTGGTTATGCATGATATTTTGTCAATAAAAATAGTTTTCAAAGCCTCATTGTGCATAACCCTTTTGTAAAGATTTCTTGAATTTTAAAAGACTCTTCTTGTTGTGCACAACTTACTTTGTACAAATGGTTTCAATGTAAAGATTGTTCTTTTGGCAAAATGTTTGATTCAAAAATCCTTTGGTTGTGCACAACTTGGTACATGTACAAGTTTTGGTCTTTGTTTAATCATGTTCTTTTGATTCATTGTGTGTATAAGTTTCCTACTTCATGCTTGTTCATACTTGTTCATGTCTTGCTTATGCCATGCTCATCATGTTGAAAAACGGATTGAAAATCTCTATTTTGACTCAAAAGGGAATATAGATTTGACTTCACACAACGCGCACTTGACCTTGCACGTTCCAACAACCCTTTAAAACCCGGGATGGATGCCAGATGCAGCTCGATTGGCGCTCTTATTCCCTTCGAGCGCGCACGGGTCCATTCCACCTCCCCTTCCGAGCTGAGTCAACCACACATGTCCGTGACACACAAATACCGTGACTTTGGTTGGTTTTTGGTCTAGTTCACGTTGCCATTGTCTTTAAGCACGTGTCCAAAGTCAATTGTGGCTAAGTTAATGCCCGGGTTATGACTCCTTGATGTAATGCAAGCGTAGCCTAACCCGCCTTTAACCCGTGTGTTAATGACGACCACAATTAACAAAGGTCATGTGCTAAAGATAGGGTAACACCGTGTCGTTAAGCCCTAATGAACGAGTCATGCTAATCATCCTTAAGATCATGGTCGAGGATTGAGACACCTCATTCAAAATGAGGTCGTGTCGAAATATCGGTGGAGCCTTCGGAACAGTCTCGAATCCGACTGGGGCTTAATCATGATAAGGATGACCCGCACATCGGGAACCTTACGACACACTAGACCTTAGGATCATTTCTTTCGGTCGGTGGAAGCCGCTTGCCCTATAGGACCCTCGCCCGGGTTAGTCCGTCCTTGGGAATGCGCAATACAGGTGAAAAATGAGGGGTCTATAGACGTAGTGATGACCTCCACTGATCTAGGAATTAGAGTAGTTGCGAAAAATAAGAGAAATCTTTTCCAACCATTTAGGAAATAAAAATGCTTTTTAAGTAAACTTGGATGAATAAATAATTGCACATTGCATGACTTTGCTCCGTTTTTACTTCTTGGCCTTGACGCATTGCATTCTTGCGTTAATGAGCGTCATTTCGTTAAGTCTTTGGACGGATACCCGTTATCCTCCAAGACTTCCATAAAGGCGTTTCGTTAAGCCTTTGGATGGATCCCCGCTATCCTTCCAAGATCCCCGTTGTGATCCCATTGTGATCCCGTTGTGATCCCGTTGTGATCCCGTTGTAATCCCGTTGTGATCCTCGATGTGATCCTCGTTGTGATCCCGTTTGTGATCCCCGCTGAAACCTCCGTTAAACCCCTAGGTGCTGTCCCCTAGGTCCCCATTGAGATTCCCGTTGGAACCCTAGGTGTTGTCGCCTAGGTCCCCATTGAAATTCCCGCCAAACCCTAGGTGTTGTCCCCTAGGTCCCCGTTAAGATTCCCGTTAAACCCCTAGGCGTAGTTCCTTAGGAAGTTAGTCAAGTCTTTGGACGGATCCCTGTTAAAGCGTCTGTTAAAGAAAAGAAACAAAAGGTTCTTAGGGTAACTCTCTCCCCTTTCCTTGGGCCGTCACATGATGACCAATTCTGCGCCCCTCATGCCATTTCGTTCCTGTCAGTATTGTCGCGTGACCATGACCCCTTCGAGTTTAGCTGTCATGGCACCACATGGTAATATACCTTGGTCAAGCATTGGCCTTCTCAGTTTGCACCTCCATGTGATGACCATCTCAGTTGCTCCGATCGCCTTGATGGCTCGAACTAGTGTGAGTACCATCTGGTCCCAAGACAGTAAGGTTCTGTCCCACGTTGTTCTGATTATATTCCGACAAGCCAAGGAGGCTCCTTGTCCCGTAACCTTTAAGTTAGGGCTCCTTAGGGCCGCTCTCCGTCACCCTAGGAAGTCCGTTTGGAAAGTGAGTCAATCACTCACCTCTTCCCAAAAGCCTATTTGAATTAGGCCAACTTAAGTCATGTTCGTCTCTTCGTTAAACCCATTTGAATGTTTGAGTCTTTTACTCAAATGAAATATGTGTGTGTCGATCCTTATAAAAAAAAGAAAGAGGAAATGTGTGAGTCTTTTACTCAAATAGAAAATGCGTGTGTCAATCCTCATTCAAAAAATTGGGAATCAAGTTTTCTTAAAATAAGAGGTTAACTCTTTTCCAAAAGGCTAATCCGCTAATGAGGCGTTCCTCTCAAATCATGGTTATAATTTCACCTCGAGGTTTAAAATGCTAAAGTCCTTTGCGGTTTTGTCCACCGGAAACATCAACCAAGGAGCCCACATCTGAAATGACGTCTGAGACTTCCATCCACGTGAGCAGGATTGGGGCACCGTCCACGAGAAGAGGCCCATGCCTCGGAGGCCCAAAGGCGGCTACATCAAATGGAGATCCGTACCTGGCCGAATGCCATATGCGAGGTTACACCCCTTGAAGGAAGTCACCAAAGGAGATGGCCGAATATGGGCCCGGTAGTTGCAATGCCAAGCCAAGTGGAGATCTCGCGACATCTTTCCCGATGACACGGAACCCAAAGTTCCCCACGGAAGACATGGAATATGCCACCGACAAACCCTCCAACAATCAAAGAGGAAAATGGAACATTGCGTTTCATAGGAGCCTATCCCTTAAAAAAATGATGAGTCTTCCAGCCTCGTAGGATCTAGATTATCACAAAAAGTCCGTCCCGACTGTGTCTTTTTATTTTTGCAAAGGTCCGCACTTGGACATGTATGTACAAAGATATCTCAATAAAAGAGTCATTTCATTCTCTTCTCTCTAGACTTGAAACTTATTTGCAATATACATTTACTCTTGAAATTGCCTTGCTTGTTATGATCAATTGATTGCTACGTCCCCAAAACGATGAATTGACTTCTAAGCATACTAGTCAATGACGACTCATTAAGGGCGAATGGACCTAACACGAATGAGAAATGCTAAACGCAAACATTAATCTTGATGTGAATAAATGTTGTGATCAATTGGCATGAAGAAACCATTAATGGCAAGTCTTCCCTCATACACTTCCCGATACACAACCCGATACACCTTTCCAAAACCAATTCTTGATGCACATCGAAGGCATCCCGAGACAGTGAAAAAGTGAGGACATTGTTGCTCAACCACCGAGATTTGACAGTGCTCACACGTGCGTAACCAAGCAAAGGACTGCCCGATTCTTCAAAGACAAAGCGGAAAGTGACAAAGGGGCTACAAATGAGTCAATGTCCAAGATGGCAAGTTGGGGCTAATGTTTCCCCTCTCCGAAAAAAAAGAGAAACGAATATGTGGAAAGAAGAAAGGAAATGAGCACATGCAAAGAGGAAGTTTGCCTCAAGAGCTCATCGCAAAAGGTCCACCCCAAGGGTTCGCGAGAAAGGAGGTCTATCCCAAAAGACGACCAAGAAAGGACTCATCCCAAAGAACCCGTTCAAATCAAAAGTTCACACGAAAGGAGGGTTCACCCCAAAAGGCCCATCCCAAAGAGTTCACCACGAAGTGGAAGGATATACATCAAAGGATCAACAACGTCCTCCGAGACAACGTGAGAAGAAAGCCAATTTCAGCAAAAGACGGCCCAAGGCCGAACTACGGCGACCTGAGCTCCTCAAAATGAGGGGAACGTAGGCAACCTTCGGGTCCGGTCACAACATGAAACAAAACCATCAAACCATGGTCCTCTCAAAATGACCAAATTCTCGGTCCCATCAATGACTGATTCCCCAGATACACCTTCTTCTTCTGATCTAGCCATTGATCGAATCTTATTCTCAATTGATCACAACATTTATACATGTTAAGGCTAATTGCTTGCTATAATCTTGACTTAATGACAGACATGGTCCGTTCAAGCAATCATTTGATGATATTAACTAAGGGAAAATTTCAAATGTCTTGACAAGTCTTCTTCTCTACATCTTAGGAAAGAGCTAAACACTTGTATTCTGTCAAGCAAGGGCTTCCTTCCATTTCATGATAAATTGCTCAATGAGCTCACCAAAACAAAGGGACTCTCTCCCAAGTAAAATGCCCTTGCATGTTTCCTCCATAAAAAAAATATACTTTAAAGTCCCCGTTCTATCGAGTCGGCTGGATCACTCATAAAAAAAAAGGAAAAAGAGAAAGGCACCAAAAAAGTAGCCCGCTAGGTTGAAAACCCGTAAGGGCGGCCTAGGCAAAAAACAGGGTGTGCCATAAAAGACGCAAAAGAGATGCCCGCTAGGTTGAAAACCCGAAAGGGCGGCCTAGGCAAAAGAAAGGGTGCGTCATGAAAAAAGGATGGGTTCCTAACCTCGCTTCGAAGGTCAAAAGATGACATTGGAGCTACGCCGCCATCGACGCTGACAAAGACATGGGGCTACCCCGACATCAATGGTAACAAGGACATGGGGCTATGCCGCCTTTGACGCCAACAAGGACATGGGGCTACCCCCAACATCAATGAAGAGAAGGACATGGGGCTACCCCAACAACGACGACAAGAGGGTTCTCTACCCCCGATCACTCCTAAGAAATGGTCAGAACTCTAAACGACTTTATGCATAGTAAACCTTGTGGTTAAGTTAAAATCGGAATTTGACTAAAATGCTTCGTTAAAAGATTTGCCTCTAAAAATGAGCATTTTCCAAGTTTGACCAAAACAATGTTTCAAGCCAAAGGCTTTTTGATCAAAGAGTGTTTTACCTGTCCTCTTCCAAATGGCATTGGGCATTTGTGGGTGTGTTACAAAAGAATGATTTTTCTGTCCCCTTCCAAATTGCATGGGCATTTGAGGGTGTGTTTATAAAGAATGTTTTTTCCGTCCTCTTCCAAATCGCATTGGGCATTTGAAGGTGTGTTTATAAAAGGATGTTTTTTCCGTCCCCTTCCAAATCGCATTGGGCATTTAAGGGTGTGTTTATGAGAAGAATGTTTTTTCCGTCCCCTTCCAAATCGCATTGGGCGTTTGAGGGAGTGTTTGTAAAAATAATGTTTTGTGGAAATGTTGTGAAAGGATAGGCGGTCTTTTGACGTAAGTCCATTGGAACCTAGTTTTGTCCCGGAAGTACTTAGGCGGACGTAAGACCAGTTTGTCCAAAGATGGAGTTGACCCGAGTTTTTGACCCGGAGTGGTCGTGATAGGTTAAGAAAACCTTGGTACTTGGAGTGGTCGTAATAGGTTAAGAAAACCTTGGTACCCGGAGTAGTCTTGATAGGTTAAGAAAACCTTGGAACCGAGTGGTCATTTTACAAAGCCCTTAGGTTTGCCAAAGAGTGTCAACTCAGCGTTGTCACGGCAGTCCGAGTGGATGTAAGACCATCCTTGTAGTCAACCATCTCGTAGTTAGAGTTGACCGGAACCCTTGACGCGACCAAAAGAATGTCCAACCCTTGAAGTGGCCATCTTAGGATGAAGCGTTTCTCCGGCAGTCCTTAGTGGGACGTAAGACCAGTTGCCTTGTCAAACTCCCCAAAGGTGGAGTTGACTCGAATGTTTTGTCCTGGCAATCCTTAGTGGGACACGTAAGACCAGTTTGCCTTGTCAAACTCCCCAAAGGTGGAGTTAACTCGAATGTTTGTCCCCGGCAGTCCAAAGAGACGTAAGACCATTCTCCTTGTCAACCCTCTCCATAGAGCCCAAGTTGACCAATCCCGGCAGTCCTTAGTTGGACGTAAGACCAGTTTGCCTCGCTCATCTCCCAAAGACGAGTTGACCAAACCCTTAGTCCCCCGAGTGAACTTTTAGGCCGTCCCCGACATAGGCCCTGTGAAGTCTAGAAAATTAGGAGATCTTTGACGTCAGCCCATTTGCCCCAAGTTTGACCAAATGAGATTCAAAACATTTGTGAGTTGACCAAAAGAGAGTCAAGCCCCGAATTTGACCAATGAAATCCAAACCCTGATTTTGACCCATTGAGAGTCAAATTGAATGCGAAAATTTTGCTTAGGCCGTCCTTCATAAGCCCATGTTTACCCGATTGACCAAATGAGAGTCAAACCCCTTTTGAGAAAAGACATAGGTCCCCCGAGCGACCCCCTTGAAATAAAGTTTAGGTCCCCCGAGCGACCCCTTTTTAGAAAGATATAGGTTCCCGCGAGCGACCCCCTTTGAGAAAAGACTTAGGTCCCCTGAGTGACCCCTTTTGAGAAAAGACATAGGTCCCCCGAGCGACCCTTTGAAATAAAGTTTAGGTCCCCCGCGAGCCCCTTTTGAGATAAGACATAGGTCCCCCGAGCGACCCCCTTTGAGATAAAATTAGGTCCCCCGAGTGACCCTTTTGAGATGAGACTTAGGCGGTCCCCGAGTGATGTAAGCCCAGTGGATTGAAAAAAAAATGCGTGTGTGAAATTAGGCGTGCCCCCCGAGTGACTAAGCCCGGTGGAAGAAGGAAAGTTTAGGTCCCCCGAGCGAACCCTTCGAGACAGTATAGGTCCCCCGAGTGACCCCTTTTGAGAAAAGACATAGGTCCCACGAGTGACCCCTTTTGAGAAAAGATTTAGGTCCCCCGAGTGACCCTTGAGATAACACTTAGGCGGTCCTTGACGTAAGCCCATGTTGACCCGGTTGACCAAAGGAGTGTCAAGCCCCGACTTTGACCAAACGAGAGTCAAACCCTGATTTTGACCATTGAGAGTCAAATTGAATGTGAAAGTAGCCTAAGTGTGAGCATACACTTAGGCAGTCCTTGACGTAAGCCCATGTTGACCCGATTGACCAAAAGAGGTGTCAACCCCAACTTTGACCAAGTGAGAGTCAAATCCGTTGTTCTCCCGGCAGTCAAAGATGACGTAAGACCAGTCTTGTAGTCAACCCTCCCCGTAGAGCCAAGTTGGCCAAACCTTTAGGATTGACCAAGTGAGAGTCAAATCTGTTGTTTCTCACCGCAGTCGAAGATGACGTAAGACCAGTCTTGTAGTCAACCCTCTCCCATAGAGCCAGGTTGACCGAATCCCTTGCCTTTGACCAAATGAGTGTCATGCCCGCGTGCTTGCCTTGCCTCTAACCAAATGAGTGTCATGCCCGGTCCTTGCCTTGCCTCTGACCGAATGAGTGTCATGCCCGAGCCCTTGCCTCTGACCGAATGAGTGTCACGCCAAAGTCCTTGCCTCTAACCGAACGAGCATCATGCCTGAGTCCTTGCCTCTGACCGAATGAGTGTCACGCCAAAGTCCTGCCTCTGACCAAATGAGTGTCACCCCCAACCTTTGCCTCTGACCGAATGAGTTCATGCCCGAATCTTTGCCTCTGACCGAATGAGTGTGATTCCCAAGTCCTTGCCTTGCCTCTGACCGAACGAGTGTCATGCCCGAGTCTTTGCCTCTGATCGAATGAGTGTCACGCCCGAGTCTTTACCTCTGACCGAATGAGTGTCACGCCCGGTCTTTACCTCTGACCGAATGAGTGTCATGCCCCGAGTCTTTGCCTCTGCTCGAACGAGCGTCATGCCCGAGTCCTTACCTCTGACCGAATGAGTGTCACGCCAAAGTCCTTGCCTCTGACCAAATGAGTGTCACACCCGAACCTTTGCCTCTGACCGAATGAGTGTCATGCCCGAATCTTTTCCCCTGACCAGATAAGAGTCATGCCCAGTTCCCCACCCGACCTCGACGGTCGTCTATAGGTTTGAGTAGCCTTAAAATCTCCCACCCCTCTTTCGAACTACGTTAGGCTTGATTCCCCACAAAAGGGATACGTAGGAATCTGTTGGTCCCTAAAGGGGCAACAAGGGTGTGAAAATCCTAGAGGGGGGGGGGTGAATAGCGTTTTAAAATTCTTTTCAAACCTTTTGCAATTCAATGGCAGATGCGCACAACTCTTATTTTGGCTAAGTATAGCGCGCAGCAAGAGTGTGAAATGCACAGCGGAAAATTTAAAGCAGGTCTGCGCAGGGTATACTGCGCAGAGATAAAAACGCACGCGCTAAGTAGAGGCTAAAGAGTGGCGCAAACTGGGATTCTAAGGCAAATGAGCAATAACAATTACGACATCAAAGAGTGGCAATCTGAAAGATCAAACAAAGCAGTTCATAAAAGTTAAGCAGGGAATATGCAATAAGTAATGAACACGCTATTTGGAGAGGTTCGATCGATGAAGATCTACATCCTCTACCAAGATGGTTTAGTCTTGGATTTTAATGGAGATCTTATTTATATGAGAGAGTATTACAAATACAACATTTGAGCTCAATACTAACTCAAGATCTATATCTATGAAGAACAAATCCTAGACTAAAACCGTTGTATCTCAAGAAGTAGATCAAAATGATCAAAGCTCAAGAGGTGTGTGTGTGACAGAAATTTCTTGGCTCTATGAATATGAAATATGAAGAGCACCAAGAATTCTGGTGATAGTAGGTTTTTGATATGAGCAGGAGTTTTGAAGGTTTGAAGATCTTGAAGGCTGTTCTAAGAAATCTGGAAATACTATGCAGCAGTCTTCAGATATGTCATAGTTTTTCTGTGAAGCATGAAACTCGAGCTCTAAAGCATAATGGCCAACAAGAGGAGCTTGATCAAAGATGATGATTCAAGGGCCGATGAAAAGGGCTAAATCCGAGGCGGCTTGGAAATGACGATGAGCAGGCTATTTATAGCTGAGAGCTTGAATATAGCCGTTGGAGCTCTGAGCAAGGACAATGAGCTGGCACAATATGATTGGCGCGCAGCTGTCCTTTATAGCCGTTGGAGCTCTGATCAAAGATGATGACCTGGCACAATATGATTGGTGCGCAGGTGATTTAGAGCCGTTGGAGACTGAGCATGAAGACCGAAATTCAAAAGCTTCTTCTAGAAGGTTGACAGCTGTCTCACTTGAGATATTTCTTTGAAGCGTGTCTCCACAATGGTTTTGCTGAGTGTGAGTATTTTGTCGTTTGTGCACACCTCAGCTTTTTAATAAGCGTGCATCTTCTAAGCATTTTCCAAACTTTCTAGAATGTGAGATCAGGAGATGAGGAACTTGACCAAGGTTGTGTCCGCGCACAAAAGGCATGCGTATTGCCGGCGCGCATGGATTCAGCGCATGAGCAGCATGAGCACCATGCTTGGTCACAAAAATATCTCTTTGGAGTTTAGGAAGTAAGATCTTAAAAACTGAGCAGGGTCAAGGGCTGCGCAAGATATATATGCGCAGTAGCGACCTGCGCAGAGAACATCCTGCGCAGTGAAACGAATCCTGCTTAGGAAATCTTCGATCTTTAAAGCTTCAAGTCCTATAATCTAAGCCTATACTATAAAAAGGACTTAGCTAAAAATTGAAGTTATAAACTTCTTTACATGAGGTCCTAAAGTCCATAAAATTACTCATAGGTGATGGTATCAATCAATTCTAACAAATGTAGGAGGGTTAAGTGATAAGCATACCCAACAATCTCCCCCTAAATGATTGATGCCATTACTACTATAGCAAGGCAATTCATTGTACTTGATTAATAACATGTCCATAAAAATGTGAATGGTAAATCATGCCTCAAGTCAATGCACACACTAGCAGTGCTATAGATTTCTAATCTATCCAAAAGATAAAAACTTACAAGATAGGAAAGATAGAAATGTCATTCAGAGCATACAAAAAACGTGAGATGAAGTTTTAAGTATGCGTTTAAACTGAATGTTTAAACATATACGTAGAAGACAAGCAGTTAGATTATGCGCATGAGTTTAAGTAAAATGCATTCAATGTTCCACAAACGATGATTTGAATTGAACAAGGTTTTGTGAAAGCTTTATGATGCATTCTTCTCATTAAAACTTTGAAGGATTGACTTACAGATTACAAGTTTTAAAGAGGAAAATCAAAAGAGGTGCGCACAAAAACAGAAGCGCACTAAATAAAAGCGCATAAAAAAAACATACTGCGCAACGAGAATCAAAAGGTTCCAAAAAAAATAACAAAATACTTACAGAGGAAATCTAATCTAAGTTGATCCGTGCAGGGCTTCGCGCATCTCATTCTGAAGACCGTTGAATTTGTTCATGATTCCACCTTTAAATTTTGAAATTTGTCCTGGAACTCCACAGCTTTTCCAACATAAGTGTTCATTCCTCTACGCATATCAGCGTGTCATCCACTAGCTCTCTGAACCTTGCTCTGCTGTCCGTCAGGATGGCAGTTTGCGTAGCTTCTAATCTTGAATCGGTATGGAGGCGCTGAGTGTTGACGCTTTCTTGAATGTCTAACATTGCGTAGTCAAATTTGTCGTGAACGCCACAGAAAAATCTGTCATGGACTTAGCAATGCATCGACGCACTTCTTCAATATTATGCGCAGAGCCTCCTTGTTCAATCTTCTCTATCTGAGCCACCATCTGACCGTGTGAAGGTCATCAAATCCTCTATGTAACCCATCTGCAAGGGTTTTTCTTGAGCTTTTTCAGAATGTCCCTGAGTCCACCATCAAGCGCTCCAAAGGTGCACACATTTTTTAGTTGTGTGCTGACATTTTCAAGCTGAGCGCTGATGGATTTCAAGGAGTCCAGGATAAGATGTTCCAAAGTGATAGGAACTTTTTTCTTGCGCAGGCTCAGATGGATTGCCTTTGCTTAGCACTCTCCGTGCTTTCCTTTGCCTTTGCTTCTTCTTTGGCAGCTTTCTCCCCCTTAATGGTATCAATCTCCCAAACGCTGCATATCAAGACAATATAATAAAGCAGTTTGAGCAGTAAGGAGTTGATTAAGCTGCAGCTGCGTAGCGACTTGATTCGCTTCAACAGAATGCAAGCTCTGCACGATCTGGCGCAGCTCAGCTGAAAGAGTAGGAGAGTCTCAGGGGCTGAAGATGAGATAGAACTGGAGAAGAATCACTGCTGTCGGTGGCTGCGGAACTAGTGCGGCGCCTTCTTCAATCCTTTGGCGCTGCTGCGCACCTTCTGCTTGAGACGAGAAGAGGTATGTGCGATATCAGCACTGGGGATGGCTTCATGAGAGCTTTGTGCATTTGCTCCACCTCAACAGCATCATCATCTGAATCACCACGGAAAGCAGCCTTGCACTTGTAGTGGTTGGCTTTGAGGAGCAGGCGCTGGAATGCTGGTAGGATCTGCCTCTTTGATAGAAATCAACCAAGGAATATCCTTGAGCTTTTTGCTACTGGCGGAGCAATGCCCTTTCCCTTGCGATTGTACGTTTCTTCTGCGGTCTCTTGCGCAGCATCCGTTGAGGATCTTCCTGCACTCTTCTTGGATTTGACCACAGGAATTGGGCTTATCCAGGGTTCCTTGTTGGGAGCTGCATCAGACAGCCAGATTTCTATAGTAATCGCGTTGCCTACCTCACTGCGCAAATTCTGAAGGTGTACTCTAGAATAGTCCTTTGCGTCGCAAGACTGCTTCTTGATTGACTTTTCGTCAACATAGGTGGCCAATTCACCATAAGTCAATAGGAGTTTGGTTAGCAGTCTGCAGTGAGTTCGGTACTTGGTCTTCCCTGCGTTCAGCTTCTTCTCATAGCTTGTCATCCCTTCACAATCTCATTGAATATTATCTGTGGCCAGTCTAGTTGATCTTCGTTGAAGATGGCGGCGCAGTATTCCCATGCTTAGAGATGAAATGTCCATTATTTCCATTCTTGCAGTTGAGGGAGTCTCCAATTAGGGTGCACATGTGATACATTACCTCACCAAATTCCTTTCGGTTATAATTGCCACTTCTTGTTAAGAGAAGGAATGCCAATGAGCTTCTGTGCAAGCGCATTTTGATGAGCCTCATCATAGT
>JAOWBW010003021.1:0-43642 GCA_026119855.1 Campanula takesimana
ATTGTATGAAATGTCTCCCTAAAACAATGAATGAAAACTAGTTTTTATACCATAGGAAAAGTCCTAATTGAATAAGGAAAGAAAAATAAAAATAAAATAACAAAAACTGCTCAAAATCGGTCCAAATCTTGCGCTTTCTGCGTTCTGGGCACGAGTCGTGCTCCAGAGCACTAGTAGTGCTAGCATATTCCATTCGTGAGCACTAGTCTTTCACTCGTGCAGATCAGCCAGACCACGACTCGTTCTCCAGAGCACGACTCGTGCTATGTGTCAACTTCAAAATCTCAGCTTTTCTTTAGTTTTCAAGGTTGACTCGCTGTTCCGTCCGCATGGTTGACTTGATTGACTTTGAATTTTCTTAATCCTTGGGACTTCACTTTCAAGTTCATAACAAATATTACATCCAGAATAAAAATGTAAAAAGACTAAAATGCCCCCGAATTACAATAAAGCCCCAAAATACATATTTGTCCCAAAAATACATCAAAACTAATCCTAAAATACATCAAAATCATTTATTTAAGCTCATAGAAACATAAGAATTAATAGTATAAAATCTGTTTCATCAATGTATAAAGTGACTAATAAAAAAAAGTAGTGAAAAAAATTTAAGAACAAAGTTATTCGCAAAAAAAACACACATTAATTTTTTGAGGATTTTTTTGAATAGACATTCATTTAACTAGGAAGGGGGTAGTAAATTTTGTACAACTTGTCACAATATTGGTTTGACCATGGAGTCTATTAAATGATGCTTGTCATGTTAAATCATCTCAATGAAACGGAAATCTTGTTTATCTTGGTTGTGTTGTGTATGTATTTATTTGTGTTTAACTCATCATTGTTGAAAGCACAAAATGTTATTCCTCCATCCGAAAATGAATGCACATTTTTATTCTTAAATTATTTTGATACGTACTCCTTCTGTCCCGCTTAAGGTTCTTACTTTCTTTTTAGTTTGTCCCCAATTTAAGTTCTTACTTTGCTTTATTACCTAAAATGGAAAGTGTGACCCACTTGTCATTCTCACAACAAAACTACCTACCCACTTTCTCTCTCCCCCTTTACTTTTCATACTCACAACATTTACTTTTTCTTTTTCTATCTCCGTGCAAAGTCAAACTAAGAACTTTAATTGGGACGGAGGGAGTATAACAAATTAATATATCATCAATAAAAGAAGAAGAAGAAGAAGAAGAAGAAGAAAAGAAAAGAAAAGAAAAAAGGACGTAACAACAGTTCAACTAGAAATTCCTTCAAAAAAAAAAAAAAAAAAAAAAAAAAAAAGTTCAACTAGAAATAGTACAACAAACAAATTAAATTACATAAAACATAATGCAACCACCCAAATTGCTAGTACACAATACTATCAAGTAGGGTATAATATAGTATTGCTCAGGTGATGTATTTATTTCTCTAACATTCGCCGGCCACATTATTGTGGCGGTTGATTAAGTAATTTATCTCAGCTCCTTTACCAGTATTTCCTCAAAATAATACTCCATCTGGTCCAAAATAACTGTCGCTTTGATCAATCAGATATAACTTTGACCAATAATTTAAATAAAAAATAATGATGCTAATAAAAATCTAAAATTTATCATAGTATTATAATTAATAATACTTTTAATAAAAAAAATATTTTTATTAAGATCATTATTTTGTTGTTAAATTTATTGGTCAAACTTCATCTGTTTGACTAAAAATGATATTATTTTGACTACAGGGAGTAATATAAGAATCTTAGTTATATGAATCCTTTAATATTTGATCATATTAATATACACAATCACCTTTACAAAAAGTTTTACTTTAATTTGGATAATCAATTTGACTGAACTTTGATCAAATATACTATTGCTAGTATTATTAACAATGTATCAGTAATAATTAATCAAATATTATAAATATCAAGTTTAAGTGAGATTATATAAGAACACCCACTCACTTAATTAATAGGTGGCTTTTTAAGAGATGTCCAAAAATAAATATATGTGAATTAATATAAAATAATAATATCATACTAATATAGAGAGTGATAATAACAATCGCGGTCCTAAAAAGATAGTAATTTCAGTATACTCCCTCCGTCCCATAATTATGTGGACAAATTTCTTTGACATTCCATTGATAAGTTACACTTTTTTAAAATGACAAATAATTTTTACTATTCTCTCACTAATCTCTCTGATACTTTATTTTTATACTCACAACACAATCAGCAACTACTATTCCTTACTTCACTCTCGTACTTCAGTTTTCAAACTCACAACCTACCCTTTACTATTATTCTCTTAACTCACATATACAAACTCTTTGTTCACATAATTATGGAACGAGGAAGAAGGAGTATAGTTTATGCAAATAAAGGTGAGTAAGGAAAGCAACCCACGGAATATCCACAAACCGGGCGCACTTATTAAACTGATTGAGCAACATATTTCAGGTTTTAATATTTCCACTACTTGCAGACACCAAACATCTCAAGTAGGGCTGAAAATACATGATTTGAATATATGTATTAAGTTTTCTTTGAATAAATTGACCATGCATAAGTATTTATCAGTCAATTTATCAGACATTGTAAAGCCGTCACACATCAAGTTAGGTATTCATAAAAATTTATTCTCTTAGTATATTATCGGTCAATTTATCAGAGTATTATTGAAATTTAAATTAGTTTTTGAGCAAGCTTTGTCGGATGGATTGGACATATTATACGTTAAAAAATACGGATTGGTATGCCATTTATTGTTCCCTTTTACACAGTACGTGTTGCGTTTTTTTTTTTATTTGTTAATATAATTATTTACTTTTTCAAATAATATTACAATAGTACTATGATAAAAGACGAACGATAAATTAACTGCGACACTTATGATTTTTTTTCTAAATGATAATTAGTGCTATCCACATATATATTTATACGTTAAACAAATGACGTTATTTTTAGTGTAACTGATTCTGAATTTAACGATGTTGAGGTTATTTGTAATCTTCCGTCTCTAAATGAATCTATATTTTCTTTTCATATTGTAAGAGAACTAGTAGGTAACCCGTGCTTTGCACGGGAAACTAATTTGTCATTTTTTGCTATTTTTATTTAATAAAGAAACATAATATTTTTGGGTATATAAGTATATTGTATATGAATTAAATCATTTCCTTACAAATTTAGGACAATTGTGTTAATTTTTTTTAGCTTTTGTTGCATATAATTTGTATTTATTATGATAATTAAAACTTGAAATTAAAGATGATTTATTATTATTATGAATTAACTTTTAATTCTATACATGATTGACTTAATAATATTAGCTATATCCCATAATTATTTTTTTATTATATATACACATTATAATTAGTAAAATAAAAGTCTATAGTGTACATATAATGTGTTAGTAGAATAATAAATTAATTAACTAATAATAATATTAATAAATAATAATTTTTATAATACTCCATTTTTTTAGAGTAAGAGTCCTAATTTGCTTATGCATACTTATTAAAAAATAATATAAAAGGTAAAAAATTGCAGGTGGGCTGAGAATATAGATGTCCAAAACTAATTCATAGTGCAAGTACACAATATATAAGTTTAGTAAGTTTGGTATTTTTGTAAATATAGAAGCATTAGAAAGAAAATATAGTCCAAAACACTATTCATCTTTTCTTATAATTTGTCAATTTGAGAAAGACTCTCTGGAATATATTAAAATACAAATAGAACTTTAACTCTTAGACGGAGTGAGTACTGCTAATCTAAATATTAGCATATATTATAATTATTAACTGATACTATTAATAATAGTTAATTTTATATAACAATTATGGTTAACTAATATTATTATTAATAGCAATAATTAATATATATATTAATAGCAATAATTAATATAATGGTTATATAAATTAACTATTATTAATAGTATCAGTTAATAATTATATATATGCTAATATTTAGTATTAGCAGTACTCACTCCGTCTAAGAGTTAAAGTTCTATTTTGTATTTTAATATATTCCAGAGAGTCTTTCTCAAATTGACAAATTATAAACTAACTTATATATTGTGTACTTGCACTATGATTAATGTTTTGGACATCTATATTCTCAGCCCACCTGCAATTTTTACCCATTTTATATTATTTTTTAATAGTATGCATAAGCAAATTAGGACTCTTACTCTAAAAAAATGGAGTATTAAAATTATTATTATTAATATTATATTAGTTAATTAATTTTTATTCTACTAACACATTATATGTACACTATAGACTTTTATATTTACTAATTATAATGTGTATATATAATAAAAAATAATTTATTGGATAATAGCTAATATTATTAAGTCAATCATGTATAATTAAAAGTTAATTCATAATAATAATAAATCATCTTAATTTCAAGTTTTAATTATCATAATAAATACAAATTGTAAATGAATTATAACATGCATGAATGGATAAGAATCTCTCTGAGTTGCATGGGATGCTCAAAAACCGCAGAGATGAAAATTGTGGAGAAAGGTTCTCCTGCTCTTGGTTCATGATGGGAAGAAGCCTGGTGCCAAAGGCAAGGGTAAGGCAAAAGTTGTCAAACCCAAGATAAGCAAGGCAAAGGTTGCCAGGCTTCTGAGGCAAAACCCGACACACAAAGGATGCAATTTGTTTCCATTGTCAAGAAATTGGTCATTGGAAACGTAATTGCAAGGCTTTCTTGGAAGAGCAAAAGAAGAAGAAGAGCAGCAAGGCTGCGTCGACTTTCAGGTATCTATATGATAGATATTCTCCTTTCTACCACTGATTCTTGGGTATTGGATACCGGATGTGGTTCTCACATTTGTCTAAATGTGCAGGGACTAAAGAATAGGAGACTGCTTAAAGAAGGTGAAGTAGATCTACGCGTGGGGAATGGAGCAAGAGTTGCTGCATTAGCCGTAGGGACTTATGAAGTCACTTTACCTTCCAGATTAATTCTTGTTTTGAACAATTGTTATTATGTTCCGGATTTAAGCAGAAATATTATTTCAATTTCTTGTTTGGATAATGAAGGTTTTAAGTTTCTTATTGAGAATAAGAAATTTTCTATTTATTTAAATGATGTGCTTTATGGTATTGCTAATTCATTTAATGGCCTTTATATCTGGATATCAAGAATGAAAATAATGTCTATCATGTAAATAAGAAATCTAAACCTAATGATATAAATCATACTTATTTGTGGCATTGCCGTCTTGGTCATATTAATGAGAAGCGTATCTCAAACTCCATGGGGACGGACTTTTGGGTTCATGTGACTTAGAGTCATATGACACTTGTGAGTCGTGTCTTCTTGGAAAAATGACTAAGACACCTTTTACAAGTTGGGTGAAAGGGCAAGCGACTTATTGGGGTTGATACATTCCGATGTATGCGGACCATTAAGTAGCAATGCTAGGGGAGGATTTCAATACTTCATAACCTTCACTGATGATTATAGTAGATTTGGGTATGTTTACCTAATGAAACATAAAAGTGAAGCATTTGAAATATTTAGAATATTTCAAAATGAAGTAGAAAAACAACTTGGCAAAAGTATAAAGGCACTTCGATCAGATCGAGGTGGTGAATACTTAAGTCAAGAATTTGACGATCATCTAAAGAATTGTGGAATAGTTTCACAATTGACTCCGCCCGGAACACCACAATGGAATGGTGTGTCTGAAGGAGAATCGGACTTTGTTAGACATGGTTCGATAAATGATAAGTCAAGTTGATCTTCCAATATCCTTTTGGGGTTACGCCCTAGAAACCGCTGCTTTCCACACTAAATCAAGTTCCAACTAAATCGGTTCCAAAGACTCCATATGAGATGTGGAGTGGAAAGAAACCTAGTTTATCTTTCATGAGGATTTGGGGTTGCGAAGTTTATGTCAAGAGACTTATCTCTGACAAACTAGCACACAAATCTGATAAATGTATTTTCGTGGGTATCCTAAGAAACTAAAGGATACTACTTTTACAACCGAGAGGAAACAAAGTGTTTTGTTGCCCGAACTGGTGTCTTTCTAGAGAAAGAGTTTCTCTCCAAAGAATCAGTGGGAGTAAAATACGTTGAAGAAATTCGAGACCCAGAAAATAACATTGAACCAATAGTGGAACAAGAACCACAAGGAGTTGTGGAACCTGTTCAAAATACACAAGCATCTCGCAGATCTAGTAGGTTACGATCCGAGCCCGAGAGATATGGATTTCTCGTAACGGATAGTAATGAGGTAGAAATCATTGAGAATGATGAACTGTCAACCTACCAAGAGGCGATGTCTTCTCCTGATTCGGACAAGTGGCTTGGAGCCATGGAATCTGAATTGCAATCCATGCAAGACAATCAAGTTTGGAATTTGATTGATGCGCCCGAAGGTGTAAAAACCATAGGATGCAAATGGGTCTTCAAGAATAAGACTGACATGGATGGGAAGGTGCATACTTCACAGCTAGGCTTTGTAGCGAAGGGTTATAGGCAAGTTCATGGTATTGACTATGATGAGACTTTTCACCTGTAGCAATGATCAAGTCTATAAGAATTTTGCGCCGTTGCCGCATATCATGACTATGAAATATGGCAGATGGACGTCAAAACCGCTTTCCTGAATGGAAAACTCCAAGAGGATGTGTACATGACACAACCAGAAGGTTTTGAACAAGATTCTAAAGTATGCAAATTGCAAAGATCCATCTATGGATTGAAGCAAGCTTCAAGGAGTTGGAATCTCCGTTTTGATGAATCCGTCAAAGAGTTTGTTTCATCAAGAATGAAGATGAGCCTTGTGTATACAAGAAGATTAGTGGGAGCATAGTGCTATTCCTTATTTTATATGTGGATGACATATTGCTCATTGGAAACGACATTCCTACACTTCAGTCTGTGAAGACTTGGTTAGGAAAGTGCTTCGCAATGAAAGATATGGTGAAGCCGCATATATCTTGGCATTAAGATCTATAGAGATAGATCAAGGAGGCACTTGGTTTAAGCCAAAGTACATACATTGACAAGGTCATTAGAAGATTCCGTATGGAAAATTCTAAGAGAGGCACCTTGCCCGTGTTACATGGAGTTTCTCTAAGCAAGACTCAATGTCCTAAGACAAAAGATGAGCGTGAGAAAATGAATGATGTTCCATATGCTTCGGCAATTGGGTCCATCATGTATGCCATGATTTGTACTAGGCCGGATGTGTCTTATGCTTTGAGCATGACAAGTAGATACCAATCCGACCCTGGCGAAAATCACTGATAGCTGTAAAGCGATTCTTAAGTACTTAAGAAGAACTAAAGACTCGTTTTTGGTCTATGGAGGAATGGAAGATGATCTTGTTGTAAATGCTTACACAGATGCAAGCTTCCAAACCGACAAAGATGATAGCCGATCGCAATCGGGATTTGTGTTTATGTTAAATGGTGGAGCTGTAAGCTGAAAGAGTTCCAAGCAAAGTACAACCGCTGATTCTACAACAGAAGCTGAGTATATTGCTGCATCGGATGCTGCAAAGGAAGCTGTTTGGATTAAGAAGTTCATAACTGAACTTGAAGTGGTTCCTAGTATTGCTAGTCCATAGACCTTTATTGCGACAATAATGGTGCTATTGCTCAAGCAAAGGAACCAAGAGCACATCAGAAATCCAAACACATACTTAGGCGTTTTCATATCATTCGAGAGATCGTTGATAGGGGAGACGTAAATATATGCAGAGTACCTACTGATGACAATGTTGCGGACCCGCTAACAAAGGGACTTCCACAAGCTAAACATGATGGTCATGTTAGGTCCATGGTATTAGATACATGGGAGATTGGGCCTAGTGCAAGTGGGAGATTGTTGGTAGTGGTGCCCTAGGCACGTTTAATAAACGTTGTAATTGTTATCATTTATTTCATATCAATAAAGAGATGTTTTGATTATTATTGTTGTTCATGTTTACTTATAATAATCTCCGTCCCTAGTACTTGTTAAGCACTAGTATAAAGGCTAAATGATCATGGGATGATCATGTTAGATTTATGGGTACTTGTTTGGAACAAGGTACTGGACATGACCCGCTTTATGAGATTTATGTCATGGTCTATGTCATACATATATCTCATATTAGTTATGTCATTTGAATCCTTAGACATGAAGTTATTATAGTCTTCACTTGATGAACATTATGTTTGACATATTCAAACGCTACTTTTAACCGAGTAGTTATAAAGGGTATGATTGGCATAATCGGATTCACGTAGGGAAGAATAATAAGCTAAATGGATTTGTCCCTCCTCGGAGAGATGTCAAGCTTGGGCCTCTCGTAGGAATGATGTTGATGAAATGTTCGGCCGGACTCAAATGAATTGATTGGATCAATGTCATTTGGATTATCAACATATTCGGAATCGAGAAAGTATTGAACAAAACAAGTTGACAGTTTGACCATGACTTGTGTTCAATGACATCGTGGACAAAGGGATTGTGACATATTCTAAGAGAATGCGAACTTGTATCTAGTTATACTATTTGGGTAGGTATGACGGTTTGCTAGAACCTAATCATATCTTATGGGATCATGTTTGAGCTCATTGCCAACTTAGTATAATCCTAGAGGGTCCACACACAATAGAACGAATCTTTAAAAGGACTACATTGGAATTTTGGAAATTCTGGACTTTCTGAGAAGTGGGCGACCGCACATAATGGACTGGGCGGCCGCACACTTAGCTCAGAAATGTACCAGTTTTGTTTCAGAATGTTGTGCGACCGCACAGAGTTTTTGGGCGGCCGCACAGTACTGTCGAGTGGCACTTTCCTAATTCGATTTGGAATGTCTTTTGACACAAGATTCCTATTTGGAATAGGTCTTGCTTGTGTATAAAAGGATGGGTTCGGCCAGAACTTCAGTGATAGCCTTTTGTGAGTCTCCAAAGAGTTTGAGAGAAGTTTTATTTTGTTCTAAGACATCTTTGGTTGAAGAACAAAATAATACACAAAAGAAAAATTCCATATAGTCATATCAAATTGTGAAAGTGTGTTTCATAGTTGTTGGTCTAGCAACCAAGATCAAAGAAGCTCCTTTGATATTCGTTCGAAGTGTGGATACCGCTAGAGGGTGAAATCATCATCTTCAAAGTTCGTGTTCAAGCTTTGTGATCGTGATCAAGTCTTCAAATCTCCACCAAAGACCAAGAGCTTGATAGCCATCAAGGGTTAGTTTATTCCTTTATTCTTATGTTGTATTTGATTTAATCATATGAACGGATCCATGGCTTTGGGTTTCAAATTTTAAATGCTAAATTCCGCTGCGCATGTTTGATCGAAACCCAACAGTGGTATCAGAGCCCCGTTTCATGTTGATTATTTCAATACCTAGATCATGTTATGTGTATATAAATTGTTTATGTGCCTTGCATAATATGAATATTGGAATATGTGATGTTTTATGTGTTATGTGATTTTATGTGGTTTATTGTTTTGCAACTTTAATCGCACGATTCAATCGCAATAAATAAATTATGGTGGATTCAAATTGTTGGTTGTTAATTTTTGATTGGATCAAAGTTTTAATAATCGGGGAAAAACAATTTTGAGACAAAATTTTTCGAACTTAAAATTCTGCACATTCTGATTGAACCGGGCGACCGCACGTTTTTGGGCGACCGCACAGGTACTTTTGGGCGGCCGCACGCCAAGATCAGAATGTCTGATTTTGCTCAAAAAAACAGAATTTGGAATTTTCGAGAGGTTCAACAAAACCAGTAACAGAACAATCCAGACCTGCTGATCTGGAATGGGTTTTGGGTAGCTGGTTTGTGTGTGGATCTTGGGGTTTGATTTTCCTATTTGTTTTAGTCTTGTGATTCTAAGATTGGTTCAAGGTTTGGATGGCTAATCTGCGTTCATCGAGATTGTGTTTCCCAAACTTGATCGCAATCAAAGTTTCAAAGATGAAACGAAGTTAGAATTATGAAGAGTTCATAATTGCTAAAATTGAGAAACAAAGTTCTTGATTCAATGATTGGAGATCCATGTGGAATTGTGAATGCAATTGGCCTACGTTCATCGAGACCATCTATTGCTTAGTTTCGGCCACATGGACTACTTTCTTGGTGTCTGAATTAGTGCGGGATTGTGGTTGCCTAATGGCTTAGTTCGACCGCACTTCTTGTTGTCTTGATTTGGAGATAATAACCAAAGTTGAAATAGTCTCATCCTCATAATTATAGAGAAACTAATGACACATAAATATCATGCTTAAATTAATGAAGATTAATTTAGTGGCTAAACTTGATGTGTAACATGTTTATATTATGTGCTCATAAATGTGTTATATGCTATATGTGATGAACCTTCAAAGAAAGTTTTAAGTCTTTCATTGCCATGCCATGATTAAAACACTTGTTAGTACATGAGTGATTTTAATGTAGATTCGCCCTAGCGAGGTGCATTAAATTTGTTTATGTATGAGCAAGATAGATAGTGTGGGCACGCCCTAGCGGGACACATTAACTGTGCGTTTAAAATGGTTAGACTTAATTGGGCGTCAAAACAGTTTTGGGCCTAGGCAAAGATGAGGTTTAACATGCTTTTTGAAATTTGATTTCTTAAAGAATCTCATAAAAGGAACTAAGAGTCATATGAGATATGATTGACAAGAGTTGTCTACCTAATTAATTTGATTTTGTGTAATCCGCCTTAGCGGACTTGAAATTAAATTAAAGTTTGGATCTTAACCATTTAAATTATATTATACATTGGATGTATATGGAGGTTATATAATTTAGTGGGAGTATTTTGTTTGAAAAATACATTATTTATCTCTTTAATGAAAACGGTACTTATTAAATTTTGGAAATTTTTGCATGTTTGTAGATAATGACTAATAACACTCAATCAATGTCGTTGCGATCGATCCTTGAGAAGGATAAGCTCGAAGAGAATGGTACAAACTTTATGGATTGGATCCGTAGCATAAGAATCGTTCTTAGGCAAGAAGATAAGTTGTACATTCTCGATGGGCCTCTCCCCGCTGAACCACCGCCTACTGCCCCTAGGGTAGAAAGAGACAATTACAAGAAACATCGTAATGATTCTAGAGATGTAAGTTGTCTCATGCTTGCTGCTATGTGTTCAAACTCTAACAAAGTTTGGAACATTTGGAAGCCTATGAGATAGGCGTGGAGTTGAGAACCATGTTTCAAGAGCAAGCTAGGCAAGAGAGGTACAAGACCATTGTTGCATTCACTACTAGTAAATGAATGAAGGGCAACAAGTGAGTCCTCACTTTCTTAAAATGAAAGGTTATGTAGAGCACCTTGAGAAACTTGGCTATCCAATCCCATTGGAGCTAGCCACGGATCTCATTCTTAATTCATTGCCTAAAAGTTATAATCATTTGTAATGAATTATAACATGCATGGAATGGATAAGAATCTCTCTGAGTTGCATGGGATGCTCAAACCGCAGAGATGAAAATTGTGGAGAAAGGTTCTCCCGTGCTCTTGGTTCATGATGGGAAGAAGCCTGGTGCCAAAGGCAAGGGTAAGGCAAAAGTTGTCAAACCCAAGATAAGCAAGGCAAAGGTTGCCAAGGCTTCTGAGGCAAAACCCGACACACAAAAGGATGCAATTTGTTTCCATTGTCAAGAAATTGGTCATTGGAAACGTAATTGCAAGGCTTTCTTGAAGAGCAAAAGAAGAAGAAGAGCAGCAAGGCTGCGTCGACTTCAGGTATCTATATGATAGATATTCTCCTTTCTACACTGATTCTTGGGTATTGGATACTGGATGTGGTTCTCACATTTGTCTAAATGTGCAGGACTAAAGAATAGGAGACTGCTTAAAGAAGGTGAAGTAGATCTACGCGTGGGGAATGGAGCAAGAGTTGCTGCATTAGCCGTAGGGACTTATGAAGTCACTTTACCTTCCGGATTAATTCTTGTTTTGAACAATTGTTATTATGTTCCGGATTTAAGCAGAAATATTATTTCAATTTCTTGTTTGGATAATGAAGGTTTTAAGTTTCTTATTGAGAATAAGAAATTTTCTATTTATTTAAATGATGTGCTTTATGGTATTGCTAATTCATTTAATGGCCTTTATATCTTGGATATCAGAATGAAAATAATGTCTATCATGTAAATAAGAAATCTAAACTAATGATATAAATCATACTTATTTGTGGCATTGCCGTCTTGGTCATATTAATGAGAAGCGTATCTCAAAACTCCATGGGGACGGACTTTTGGGTTCATGTGACTTAGAGTCATATGACACTTGTGAGTCGTGTCTTCTTGGAAAAATGACTAAGACACCTTTTACCAAGTTGGTGAAAGGGCAAGCGACTTATTGGGGTTGATACATTCCGATGTATGCGGACCATTAAGTAGCAATGCTAGGGGAGGATTTCAATACTTCATAACCTTCACTGATGATTATAGTAGATTTGGGTATGTTTACCTAATGAAACATAAAAGTGAAGCATTTGAAATATTTAGAATATTTCAAAATGAAGTAGAAAAACAATTTGGCAAAAGTATAAAGGCACTTCGATCAGATCGAGGTGGTGAATACTTAAGTCAAGAATTTGACGATCATCTAAAGAATTGTGGAATAGTTTCACAATTGACTCCGCCCGGAACACCACAATGGAATGGTGTGTCTGAGAGGAGAAATCGGACTTTGTTAGACATGGTTCGTAAATGATAAGTCAAGTTGATCTTCCAATATCCTTTTGGGGTTACGCCCTAGAAACCGCTGCTTTCACACTAAATCAAGTTCCAACTAAATCGGTTCCAAAGACTCCATATGAGATGTGGAGTGGAAAGAAACCTAGTTTATCTTTCATGAGGATTTGGGGTTGCGAAGTTTATGTCAAGAGACTTATCTCTGACAAACTAGCACACAAATCTGATAAATGTATTTTCGTGGGATATCCTAAGGAAACTAAAGGATACTACTTTTACAACCGAGAGGAAAACAAAGTGTTTGTTGCCCGAACTGGTGTCTTTCTAGAGAAAGAGTTTCTCTCCAAAGAAATCAGTGGGAGTAAAATAAATCTTGAAGAAATTCGAGACCCAGAAAATAACATTGAACCAATAGTGGAACAAGAACCGCAAGGAGTTGTGGAACCTGTTCAAAATACACAAGCATCTCGCAGATCTAGTAGGTTACGATCCGAGCCCGAGAGATATGGATTTCTCGTAACGGATAGTAATGAGGTAGAAATCATTGAGAATGATGAACCGTCAACCTACCAAGAGGCGATGTCTTCTCCTGATTCGGACAAGTGGCTTGGAGCCATGGAATCTGAATTGCAATCCATGCAAGACAATCAAGTTTGGAATTTGATTGATGCGCCCGAAGGTGTAAAAACCATAGGATGCAAATGGGTCTTCAAGAAGAAGACTGACATGGATGGGAAGGTGCATACTTACAAAGCTAGGCTTTGTAGCGAAGGGTTATAGGCAAGTTCATGGTATTGACTATGATGAGACCTTTTCACCTGTAGCAATGATCAAGTCTATAAGAATTTTGCTTGCCGTTGCCGCATATCATGACTATGAAATATGGCAGATGGACATCAAAACCGCTTTCCTGAATGGAAAACTCCAAGAGGATGTGTACATGACACAACCAGAAGGTTTTGAACAAGATTCTAAAGTATGCAAATTGCAAAGATCCATCTATGGATTGAAGCAAGCTTCAGGAGTTGGAATCTCCGTTTTGATGAATCCGTCAAAGAGTTTGGTTTCATCAAGAACGAAGATGAGCCTTGTGTATACAAGAAGATTAGTGGAGCATAGTGCTATTCCTTATTTTATATGTGGATGACATATTGCTCATTGGAAACGACATTCTACACTTCAGTCTGTGAAGACTTGGTTAGGAAAGTGCTTCGCAATGAAAGATATGGGTGAAGCCGCATATATTCTTGGCATTAAGATCTATAGAGATAGATCAAGGAGGCACTTAGTTTAAGCCAAAGTACATACATTGACAAGGTCATTAGAAGATTCCGTATGGAAAATTCTAAGGAGGCACCTTGCCCGTGTTACATGGAGTTTCTCTAAGCAAAGACTCAATGTCCTAAGACAAAAGATGAGCGTGAGAAAATGAATGATGTTCCATATGCTTCGGCAATTGGGTCCATCATGTATGCCATGATTTGTACTAGGCCGGATGTGTCTTATGCTTTGAGCATGACAAGTAGATACCAATCCGACCCTGGCGAAAATCACTGGATAGCTGTAAAAGCGATTCTTAAGTACTTAAGAAGAACTAAAGACTCGTTTTTGGTCTATGGAGGAATGGAAGATGATCTTGTTGTAAATGCTTACACAGATGCAAGCTTCCAAACCGACAAAGATGATAGCCGATCGCAATCAGGATTTGTGTTTATGTTAAATGGTGGAGCCGTAAGATGGAAGAGTTCCAAGCAAAGTACAACCGCTGATTCTACAACAGAAGCTGAGTATATTGCTGCATCGAATGCTGCAAAGGAAGCTGTTTGGATTAAGAAGTTCATAACTGAACTTGAAGTGGTTCCTAGTATTGCTAGTCCAATAGACCTTTATTGCGACAATAATGGTGCTATTGCTCAAGCAAAGGAACCAAGAGCACATCAGAAATCCAAACACATACTTAGGCGTTTTCATATCATTCGAGAGATCGTTGATAGGGGAGACGTAAATATATGCAGAGTACCTACTGATGACAATGTTGCGGACCCGCTAACAAAGGGACTTCCACAAGCTAAACATGATGGTCATGTTAGGTCCATGGGTATTAGATACATGGGAGATTGGGCCTAGTGCAAGTGGGAGATTGTTGGTAGTGGTGCCCTAGGCACGTTAATAAACGTTGTAATTGTTATCATTTATTTCATATCAATAAAGAGATGTTTTGATTATTATTGTTGTTCATGTTTACTTATAATAATCTCCATCCCTAGTACTTGTTAAGCACTAGTATAAAGGCTAAATGATCATGGGATGATCATGTTAGATTTATGGGTACTTGTTTGGAACAAGGTACTGGACATGACCCGCTTTATGAGATTTATGTCATGGTCTATGTCATACATATATCTCATATTAGTTATGTCATTTGAATCCTTAGACATGAAGTTATTATAGTCTTCCACTTGATGAACATTATGTTTGACATATTCAAACGCTACTTTTAACCGAGTAGTTATAAAGGGTATGATTGGCATAAATCGGATTCACGTAGGGAAGAATAATAAGCTAAATGGATTTGTCCCTCCTCGGAGAGATGTCAAGCTTGGGCCTCTCGTAGGAATGATGTTTGATGAAATGTTCGGCCGGACTCAAATGAATTGATTGGATCAATGTCATTTGGATTATCAACATATTCGGAATCGAGAAAGTATTGAACAAAACAAGTTGACAGTTTGACCATGACTTGTGTTCATGACATCGTGGACAAAGGGATTGTGACATATTCTAAGAGAATGCGAACTTGTATCTAGTTATACTATTTGGGTAGTATGACGGTTTGCTAGAACCTAATCATATCTTATGGGATCATGTTTGAGCTCATTGCCAACTTAGTATAATCCTAGAGGGTCACACACAATAGAACGAATCTTTAAAAGGACTACATTGAATTTTGGAAATTCTGGACTTTCTGAGAAGTGGGCGACCGCACATAATGGACTGGGCGGCCGCACACTTAGCTCAGAAATGTACCAGTTTTGTTTCAGAATGTTGTGCGACCGCACAGAGGTTTTTGGCGGCCGCACAGTACTGTCGAGTGGCACTTTCCTAATTCGATTTGGAATGTCTTTTGACACAAGATTCCTATTTGGAATAGGTCTTGCTTGTGTATAAAAGGATGGGTTCGGCCAGAACTTCAGTGATAGCCTTTTGTGAGTCTCCAAAGAGTTTGAGAGAAGTTTATTTTGTTCTAAGACATCTTTGGTTGAAGAACAAAATAATACACAAAAGAAAAATTCCATATAGTCTATCAAATTGTGAAAGGTGTTTCATAGTTGTTGGTCTAGCAACCAAGATCAAAGAAGCTCCTTTGATATTCGTTCGAAGTGTGGATACCGCTAGAGGGTGAAAATCATCATCTTCAAGTTCGTGTTCAAGCTTTGTGATCGTGATCAAGTCTTCAAATCTCCACCAAAGACCAAGAGCTTGATAGCCATCAAGGGTTAGTTTATTCCTTTATTCTTATGTTGTATTTGATTTAATCATATGAACGGATCCATGGCTTTGGGTTTCAAATTTTAAATGCTAAATTCCGCTGCGCATGTTTGATCGAAACCCAACAGTGGTATCAGAGCCCCGTTCATGTTGATTATTCAATACCTAGATCATGTTATGTGTATATAAATTGTTTATGTGCCTTGCATAATATGAATATTGGAATATGTGATGTTTATGTGTTATGTGATTTTATGTGGTTTATTGTTTTGCAACTTTAATCGCACGATTCAATCGCAATAAAAAATTATGGTGGATTCAAAATTGTTGGTTGTTAATTTTTGATTGGATCAAAGTTTTAATAATCGGGGAAAAACAATTTTGAGACAAAATTTTCGAACTTAAAATTCTGCACATTCTGATTGAACCGGGCGACCGCACGGTTTTTGGGCGACCGCACAGGTAATTTTGGCGGCCGCACGCCAAGATCAGAATGTCTGATTTTGCTCAAAAAATCAGAATTTGGAATTTTCGAGAGGTTCAACAAAACCAGTAACAGAACCAATCCAGACCTGCTGATCTGGAATGGGTTTTGGGTAGCTGGTTTGTGTGTGGATCTTGGGGTTTGATTTTCCTATTTGTTTTAGTCTTGTGATTCTAAGATTGGTTTAAGTTTTGGATGGCTAATCTGCGTTCATCGAGATTGTGTTTCCCAAAATTGATCGCAATCAAAGTTTCAAAGATAAAACGAAGTTAGAATTATGAAGAGTTCATAATTGCTAAAATTGAGAAACAAATTTCTTGATTCGATGATTGGAGATCTATGTGGAATTGTGAATGCAATTGGCCTACGTTCATCGAGACCATCTATTGCTTAGTTTCAGCCACATGGACTACTTTCTTGGTCTCTTGAATTAGTGCGGGATTGTGGTTGCCTAATGGCTTAGTTCGACCGCACTTCTTGTTGTCTTGATTTGGAGATAATGACCAAAGTTGAAATAGTCTCATCCTCATAATTATAGAGAAACTAATGACACATAAATATCATGCTTAAATTAATGGAGATTAATTTAGTGGCTAAACTTGATGTGTAACATGTTTATATTATGTGCTCATAAATGTGTTATATGCTATATGTGATGAACCTTCAAAGAAAGTTTTAAGTCTTCTATTGCCATGCCATGATTAAAACACTTGTTAGTACATGAGTGATTTTAATGTAGATTCGCCCTAGCGAGATGCATTAAATTTGTTTATGTATGAGCAAGATAGATAGTGTGGGCACGCCCTAGCGGGACACATTAACTATGCGTTTAAAATGGTTAGACTTAATTGGGCGTCAAAACAGTTTTGGGCCTAGGCAAAGATGAGGTTTAACATGCCTTTTGAAATTGGATTTCTTAAAGAATCTCATAAAAGGAACTAAGAGTCATATGAGATATGATTGACAAGAGTTGTCTACCTAATTAATTTGATTTTGTGTAATCCGCCTTAGCGGACTTGAAATTAAATTAAAGTTGGATCTTAACCCATTTAAATTATATTATACATTGGATGTATATGAAGGTTATATAATTTAGTGGGAGTATTTTGTTTGAAAAATACATTATTTATCTCTTTAATGAAAATCGGTACTTATTAAATTTTGGAAATTTTTGCATATTTGTAGATAATGACTAATAACACTCAATCAATGTCGTTGCGATCGATCCTTGAGAAGGATAAGCTCGAAGAGAATGGTACAAACTTTATGGATTGGATCCGTAGCATAAGAATCGTTCTTAGGCAAGAAGATAAGTTGTACATTCTCGATGGGCCTCTCCCCGCTGAACCACCGCCTACTGCCCCTAGGGTAGAAAGAGACAATTACAAGAAACATCGTAATGATTCTAGAGATGTAAGTTGTCTCATGCTTGCTGCTATGTGTTCAAAACTCCAACAAAGTTTGGAACATTTGGAAGCCTATGAGATAGGCGTGGAGTTGAGAACCATGTTTCAAGAGCAAGCTAGGCAAGAGAGGTACAAGACCATTGTTGCATTCACTACTAGTAAAATGAATGAAGGGCAACAAGTGAGTCCTCACTTTCTTAAAATGAAAGGCTATGTAGAGTACCTTGAGAAACTTGGCTATCCAATCCATTGGAGCTAGCCACGGATCTCATTCTTAATTCATTGCCTAAAAGTTATAATCAGTTTGTGATGAATTATAACATGCATGGAATGGATAAGAATCTCTCTGAGTTGCATGGGATGCTCAAAACTGCAGAGATGAAATTGTGGAGAAAGGTTCTCCCATGCTCTTGGTTCATGATGGGAAGAAGCCTGGTGCCAAAGGCAAGGGTAAGGCAAAAGTTGTCAAACCCAAGATAAGCAAGGCAAAGGTTGCCAAGGCTTCTGAGGCAAAACCCGATACACAAAAGGATGCAATTTGTTTCCATTGTCAAGAAATTGGTCATTGGAAACGTAATTGCAAGGCTTTCTTGGAAGAGCAAAGAAGAAGAAGAGGCAGCAAGGCTGCGTCGACTTCAGGTATCTATATGATAGATATTCTCCTTTCTACCACTGATTCTTGGGTATTGGATACCGGATGTGGTTCTCACATTTGTCTAAATGTGCAGGGACTAAAGAATAGGAGACTGCTTAAAGAAGGTGAAGTAGATCTACGCGTGGGGAATGGAGCAAGAGTTGCTGCATTAGCCGTAGGGACTTATGAAGTCACTTTACCTTCCGGATTAATTATTGTTTTGAACAATTGTTACTATGTTCCGGATTTAAGCAGAAATATTATTTCAATTTCTTGTTTGGATAATGAAGGTTTTAAGTTTCTTATTGAGAATAAGAAATTTTCTATTTATTTAAATGATGTGCTTTATGGTATTGCTAATTCATTTAATGGCCTTTATATCTTGGATGTCAAGAATGAAAATAATGTCTATCATGTAAATAAGAAATCTAAACCTAATGATGTAAATCAAACTTATTTGTGGCATTGCCGTCTTGGTCATATTAATGAGAAGCGTATCTCAAAACTCCATGGGGACGGACTTTTGGGTTCATGTGACTTAGAGTCATATGACACTTGTGAGTCGTGTCTTCTTGGAAAAATGACTAAGACACCTTTTACCAAGTTGGGTAAAAGGGCAAGCGACTTATTGGGGTTGATACATTCCGATGTATGCGGACCATTAAGTAGCAATGCTAGGGGAGGATTTCAATACTTCATAACCTTCACTGATGATTATAGTAGATTTGGGTATGTTTACCTAATGAAACATAAAAGTGAAGCATTCGAGATATTTAGAATATTTCAAAATGAAGTAGAAAAACAACTTGGCAAAAGTATAAAGGCACTTCGATCAGATCGAGGTGGAGAATACTTGAGTCAAGAATTTGATGATCATCTAAAGAATTGTGGAATAGTTTCACAATTGACTCCGCCCGGAACACCACAATGGAATGGTGTGTCTGAGAGGAGAAATCGGACCTTGTTAGACATGGTTCGATCAATGATGAGTCAAGTTGATCTTCCAATATCCTTTTGGGGTTACGCCCTAGAAACCGCTGCTTTCACACTAAATCAAGTTCCAACTAAATCGGTTCCAAAGACTCCATATGAGATGTGGAGTGGAAAGAAACCTAGTTTATCTTTCATGAGGATTTGGGGTTGCGAAGTTTATGTCAAGAGACTTATCTCTGACAAACTAGCACACAAATCTGATAAATGTATTTTCGTGGGATATCCTAAGGAAACTAAAGGATATTACTTTTACAACCGAAAGGACAACAAAGTGTTTGTTGCCCGAACTGGTGTCTTTCTAGAGAAAGAGTTTCTCTTCAAAGAAATCAGTGGGAGTAAAATAAATCTTGAAGAAATTTGAGACCCAGAAAATAACATTGAACCAATAGTGGAACAAGAACAAGAACCACAAGGAGTTGTGGAACCTGTTCAAAATACACAAGCATCTCGCAGATCTAGTAGGTTACGATCCGAGCCCGAGAGATATGGATTTCTCGTAACGGATAGTAATAAGGTAGAAATCATTGAGAATGATGAACCGTCAACCTACCAAGAGGCGATGTCTTCTCCTGATTCGGACAAGTGGTTTGGAGCCATGGAATCCGAATTGCAATCCATGCAAGACAATCAAGTTTGGAATTTGATTGATGCGCCCGAAGGTGTAAAAACCATAGGATGCAAATGGGTCTTCAAGAAGAAGACTGACATGGATGGGAAGGTGCATACTTACAAAGCTAGGCTTGTAGCGAAGGGTTATAGGCAAGTTCATGGTATTGACTATGATGAGACCTTTTCACCCGTAGCAATGATCAAGTCTATAAGAATTTTGCTTGCCATTGCCGCATATCATGACTATGAAATATGGCAGATGGACGTCAAAACCGCTTTCCTGAATGGAAAACTACAAGAGGATGTGTATATGACACAACCAGAAGGTTTTGAACAAAATTCTAAGGTATGCAAATTGCAGAGATCCATCTATGGATTGAAGCAAGCTTCTAGGAGTTGGAATCTCCGTTTTGATGAATCGGTTAAAGAGTTTGGTTTCATCAAGAACGAAGATGAGCCTTGTGTATACAAGAAGATTAGTGGGAGCATAGTGCTTTTCCTTGTTTTATACGTGGATGACATATTGCTCATTGGAAACGACATTCCTACACTTCAGTCTGTGAAGACTTGGTTAGGAAAGTGCTTCGCAATGAAAGATATGGGTGAAGCCGCATATATTCTTGGCATTAAGATCTATAGAGATAGATCAAGGAGGCTACTTGGTTTAAGCCAAAGTACATACATTGACAAGGTCATTAGAAGATTCCGTATGGAAAATTCTAAAAGAGGGACCTTGCCCGTGTTACATGGAGTTTCTCTAAGCAAGACTCAATGTCCTAAGACAAAAGATGAGCGTGAGAAAATGAATGATGTTCCATATGCTTCGGCAATTGGGTCCATCATGTATGCCATGATTTGTACTAGGCCGGATGTATCTTATGCTTTGAGCATGACAAGTAGATACCAATCCGACCCTGGTGAAAATCACTGGATAACCATAAAAGCGATTCTTAAGTACTTGAGAAGGACTAAAGACTCGTTTTTGGTCTATGGAGGAATGGAAGATGATCTCGTTGTAAATGCTTACACGGATGCAAGCTTCCAAACCGACAAAGATGATAGCCGATCGCAATCGGGTTTTGTGTTTATGTTAAATGGTGGAGCTGTAAGCTGGAAGAGTTCCAAGCAAAGTACAACCGCTGATTCTACAACAGAAGCTGAGTATATTGCTGCATCAGATGCTGCAAAGGAAGCTGTTTGGATTAAGAAGTTCATAACTGAACTTGAAGTGGTTCCTAGTATTGCTAATCCAATAGACCTTTATTGTGATAATAATGGTGCTATTGCTCAAGCAAAGGAACCAAGAGCACATCAGAAATCCAAACACATACTTAGGCGTTTTCATATCATTCGAGAGATCGTTGATAGGGGAGACGTAAATATATGCAGAGTACCTACTGATGACAATGTTGCGGACCCGCTAACAAAGGGACTTCCACAAGCTAAACATGATGGTCATGTTAGGTCCATGGGTATTAGATACATGGGAGATTGGGCCTAGGGCAAGTGGGAGATTGTTGGTAGTGGTGCCCTAGGCACGTTTAATAAACGTTGTAATTGTTATCATTTATTTCATATCAATAAAGAGATTTTTTGATTATTATTGTTGTTCATGTTTACTTATAATAATCTCCGTCCCTAGTACTTGTTAAGCACTAGTATAAAGGCTATATGATCATGGGATGATCATGTTAGATTTATGGGTACTTGTTTGGAACAAGGTACTGGACATGACCCGCTTTATGAGATTTATGTCATGGTCTATGTCATACATATATCTCATATTAGTTATGTCATTTGAATCCTTAGACATGAAGTTATTATAGTCTTCCACTTGATGAACATTATATTTGACATATTCAAACGCTACCTTTAACCGGGAAGTTATAAAGGGTATGATTGGCATAATCGGATTCACGTAGGGAAGAATAATAAGCTAAATGGATTTGTCCCTCCTCGGAGAGATGTCAAGCTTGGGCCTCTCGTAGGAATGATGTTGAGGAAATGTTCGGCCGGACTCAAATGAATTGATTGGATCAATGTCATTTGGATTATCAACATATTCGGAATCGAGAAAGTATTGAACAAAACAAGTTGACTCTTTGACCATGACTTGTGTTCATGATATCGTGGACAAAAGGATTATGACATATTCTAAAGGAATGCGAACTTGAATCTAGTTATACTATTTGGGTAGGTATGACGGTTTGCTAGAACCTAATCATATCTTATGGGATCATGTTTGAGCTCATTGCCAACTTAGTATAATCCTAGAGGGTCACACACAATAGAACGAATCTTTAAAAAGGACTACATTAGAATTTTGGAAATTCTGGACTTTCTGAGAAGTGGGCGACCGCACATAATGGATTGGGCGGCCGCACAATTATCTCAGTTTTGTACCAGTTTTGTTTCAGAATGTTGTACGACCGCACATATGGTTTTGGGCGGCCGCACAGTGATGTCGGGTGGCAGATTCCTAATTTGATTAGGAAACGAATTTTGGACGGATTTTGACACAAGTTTCCTATTTGGAATAGGTCATACTTGTGTATAAAAGACCAAATTCGGCCAGCACTCAATGCTATTGATTTTGTGAGTCTCAAAGAGTTTGAGAGAAGGTTTATTTTGTTCCAAGACATTCTTGGTTGAGGAACAAAATAATACACAAAATAAATTCCATATAGTTCTTTTGATTGTGAAAAGGTGTTTCACAATTTGGTCTAGCAACCAAGATCAAAGAAGCTCCTTTGATATTCGTTCGAAGTGTGGATACCGCTAGAGGGTGAAAATCATCATCTTCAAGGTTCGTGTTCAAACTTTGTGATCGTGATCAAGTCTTCAAACCTCCACCAAAGACCAAGAGAATTTGATAGCCATCAAGGGTTAGTTTATTCCTTTATTCTTATGTTGTATTTGATTTAATCATATGAACGGATCCATGGCTTTGGGTTTCAAAATTTTAAATGCTAAATTCCGCTGCGCATGTTTGATCGAAACCAACAATTATATATGAAAATAATTTGTGTATACTTGAATGAATTTCAACAACTCCTTGTGAAACTTTTTTCAACTTCCATCTTAGGTTCTATGTCATTTTCTGGGTCTCGAACTCTTCGAGATACATTTTACTCACACTAGTTCTTTAGAGATAAATGATTTATCTAGAAAGTGCTATTTAGAGTAACAAACGATTTGTATATGTAGATACCCCGAGAGAGCCCACTACTTGGCTAGAGCGGTGGAAGGATCCTATGATGTCTAATTGGTTTTAATTGTTAGAGTCGCCACCTATGCTTTTAAAGGAACATACGAAAAACCTAAGAATAGCCTAAATTTATATACAAAACCAGAGATTCGGGAAGAGAAGGGTTCGGGGGTTAGATGACGGAGTGGGAAGTACTTAAACACCCACTCCGCCCTGCTTACGCGGGTCTTGCTACTAAATGTGTTCTAATGCTAAAAAAGTCCTTATTTTAATTATACTAATTTGTGCTAACAATTACAATGTAAAGAAAATGGGAATTGCAAAGGGAAATAAAAAAGAATTGTTTTATTGATATTATCCTAAAGATTACATTAAGAGAAGAAGAGTAAATTAAACTAGAGTTTAGAATGTTGGAATATAACCTTGACCAAACTTCAATAGTGAAGTGGCCATTTTAGTTATATTCCCTTTTTATGGGGATTGCATACAATGACTAAACAAGTAAAATAAGAAGAAGAAAAGTTGTACCTTTAGAAGGAGAAAGAAGACTTGAACTTTGACTTGAGATGGAGTTGTTGTAGAGGAATTGTTGTGCAACAATTTGTGTAGAGTTTTTGTAGAGAAATGTATTTGAGAGAATTTGTGTAGAGTTTTTGGTGTCAAGAAAGTTGAAGTCCAAGGTCCAAGAATTTGTGTATAGTTTTTGCAGAGAAGAGAAGTTGGGTCCCTTTTTGTGTTAAGAGAGAGAGAGTCCTCTTCTAAGGTAAAAAAGAGGGGTTTAAATAGGTAGAAAAGAGAGGAAAAATGGCTTTTCAACCAATAAGAAAATAAATAAAAATAAATAATAAATAAAAAATCAAATAATAAATAAAAGAAATATTTTATTTTGATGAAAAGGCTAAGAATATGGGATTGGGAGTTACAAATCTAGGGGGGATGAATGTGTAGATAAAAAGAGGTTTTGTGATCAAGAAAAAGGAGAGAAAAGACTGCAATCCGTAACTGCCATAATGGGAGGTGCCCGCTTCCTGCTTTGGTCGCGAGAGGCGCGCGCATCCCGTAGGCAATGCCAGAGGCGCCCGTGGGTAAAAATGACAGAATGACAGAAATGACTCCAAAGTTAACTCCGTTATGCAGTTTAGTCCAAAACTAACGGAATCAGTTAGGAACTTAACCGGAGTAACAAAAATTAACAAAAGCAAGTTAAATAAAAGTACTATGTATGCAATCGGGGCATGAGAGGTCCAAGGAGGGGTGTCTACAGAGCCCCTCGGCGACGTGGATTGCAAAGCAAAACTCGTCGACGAAAGAAAGACAACCGCCGAGGGCATCGACAAAGAAAAAGAAAGAAAAGAAAGCAAAGACTCAATGAAAGCAGGAATTTGAAATTGCGAGAGATAGAGGTGTACTCCCTGTTTGAGCAATTTTTATTGATAGAAGAGGTGTGCTGAATCCGTTTGCTGAATCCGTTTGTGAATCCGTTTGCTGAACCCGTTTGTGAGTCCCTTTGTCGAATCCGTTTGTGAATCCGTTTTGTTGAATCCATTTTGTTGAATCCGTTTATGAATCCGTTTGTGAATCCATTTGCTGAACCCGTTTGTGAGTCCGTTTGTGAATCCGATTGCTGAGTCCGTTTGTGAACCCTTTGCTGAATCCGTTTGTGAATCCATTGGTCGAATCCGTTTGTGAATCCGATGACTGAGTCCGTTTGTGAACCCTTTGCTGAATCCATTTGTGAATCCATTGGTCGAATCTGTTTGTGAATCCGATGACTGAGTCCGTTTGTGAACCCTTTGCTGAATCCATTTGTGAATCCATTGGTCGAATCTGTTTGTGAATCCGATGGCTCCCTTTGCTGAATCCATTTGTGAATCCATTGGTCGAATCCGTTTGTGAATCTGATGGCTGAGTCCATTTGTGAACCCTTTACTAAATCCGTTTGGAAATCTATTGGTCGAATCCGTTTGTGAATCCGATGGTTGAGTCCGTTTGTGATCCCTTTACTGAATCCGTTTGTGAATCCATTGGTCGAATCCGTTTGTGAATTCGATGGTTGAGTCCGTTTGTGAACCCGGTGGCTGAATCCATTTGTGAATCCGTTGGCTGAACCCGTTTATGAGTACAAATGCTTGTACCTGTTATTGTAAGGATCCCGTCCTCGGGGGCGAAACACGCGAGGTTCCCACGAGGACAAAATGCCAAACACGGGAACCGGTCAAATTTAACGGAGTCGCCACATTTTGTTAATTGTAAACCCAACAAAATGACAAAGGTTTGAGTTCAAAGGTTCGGAGGTCAGGTTACAACTTGGGAGGAGTTCTTACGTCCTCTCAAGTTGCCTCGGACAAAGCCGAGTCTCCCTAAGTTAGTTAAAATGTGCATATGTGTGTGTGTGTATTTAACGGAAAAAATTCTGTTATTGATTTTATTTGAGAAGCTCGGCTGAAAAGGGGGGCCTTGAGTGATAAGATAAAGGTCAGAGGGCAAAACAGACAATTTTGCCCTCTTACCTAAAGTAGCCGTACGGCTGGAGGAGGCGATCCTGGGGTTTTACAGTTTGCTCATGAACAGTCCAGTTCAGAACAGAAACAGGGTATTCTGTCTGAAGCTGGACAAACTGTTTGTGATCCCAGTTTGCAAGAAATCATTTTAAAAGTTTTATAACATCATTTCTATGCTAAATGATCATCACTTGGTCCCCAAAGACAAGTATTTGGGTGTGATCATGAGCAATCATAGGAGAAAATCAAGAAAGTTGATGAATGTCCCCTTTGGACCAAAGTTGGTCATTTGGTGAATAAAGATTGGAACTTTATCACCAAGATGACATTTTATGACTTAAAATCCTTCCAAGAGTCAAAATAACACACAAAGATTGAATCTTTATGACCCAAAAGTGGGATTTTGAGGCTAAACCAAAGAGGAAAGTGATGAACACTAAGGTTTCATCACCCTCATGATTATCATGGCCAAACAAGCATACCATTTACATGAATAAGGAATATAAATGACAATCAACAAGTCTATGAGTGTCTAGGTTTAGAACCTCTTCCATACAAGGTATGGAGGGCACCTTTGAACTTCTCATAGCTTGGACAAGATAGTAATGTAATAAATAGATATATATAGTGCTTGATAATGGACAAGTCTTGCAAGAAACAAAAGGTGCTTGAAATGGACAAGTCTTTGCATGAATGAATAGTAAATACATGTATAACCAAGATATAAGAAAGAAAATAGGAGTAAGATAAAGAGAAAGGAGGGGGGAGGTGGCTTTACCTATGATGGTTAATGCCAATCTTCCTTTCTTCTCTCCTTTTTTGTATGTGATCACTCTCACTCTTTATCTGTGGAAATTCCAGCAGAGTGACCTCTCTAATGTGTATTTCTCCCCCCCCCTGAAATGATCAGCAAGGGGTTCTATTTATAGTGACTGAGGGCGCCCAAACCAGCCGTACGGCTAGGCCCCTCTAGTTCCCAAATCATCCGTACGGCTCAGCCTGGCGAGCTTCTGGATTTTTCCGATTTTATACCAGAGTAGTCCTGGAATTTATAGTTTATCCTAGGGAGGTCCTGGCCTATCAGCTTATCCCTGAAACTGTGCTAAGGCTACCTCTATGATAGGTCGGTTTCAGATTGGGGTACTTACAGAGCCCCTCGGCAACGTCGCTTTGAAGGAGCGGGGTTGTCGATAAAAATAAGCATCCCAATTTGACGGGACGACGGCTTTAACCGATTTTGGCTGGTCCTAGTGGTGTAGGATTCCTACGTATCCCGTTCGCGGGGAATCAAGCCTAACGTAGTTCGGGGTGAGAGATTTAAGGCTACTCAAACCTATAGACGACCGTCGAGGTCAAGTGGGAAACTCAGGCATGACACTCATTAGGTCAGAGGCGAAGGTTCGGGCATGACACTCATTCGGTCAGAGGCGAAGGCATTTGGGCATGACACCAAGGGGTCAGAGGCTAAGGCATTTGGGCATGACGCTCGTTTGGTCAGAGGCGGGGACACGGGCATGACACCAAGGGGTCAGAGGCTAAGGCATTTGGGCATGACACCAAGGGTTCAGAGGCTAAGGCATTTGGGCATGACACCAAGGGGTCAGAGGCTAAGGCATTTGGGCATGACACCAAGGGGTCAGAGGCTAAGGCATTTGGGCATGACACTAAGGGGTCAGAGGCTAAGGCATTTGGGCATGACACCAAGGGGTCAGAGGCTAAGGCATTGGGGCATGACACCAAGGGGTCAGAGGCTAAGGCATTTGGGCATGACACCAAGGGGTCAGAGGCGAGACATAGTCAACTTGGCTCTATGGGAGAGGGTTGACTTTCTGGGGATATGGTTAACTTGACTCACACGGGACAGATTTTTACTGGGCTTACGTCGGGGACGGCCTAATTTGGACATTTAACTGGGCTTACGTCAGGGACGGCCAAATTTGGACATTTAACTGGGCTTACGTCAGGGACGGCCATTTTTTTTCACACAAACAACTTAACTGGGCTTACGTCAAGGACGGCCAAATTTGGACATTTAACTGGGCTTACGTCAGGGATGGCCAAATTTGGACATTTAAGGCTTACGTCAGGGACGACCAAATTTGGACATTTAACTGGGCTTACGTCAGGGACGGCCAATTTTTTCACACAAACAACTTAACTGGGCTTACGTCAAGGACGGCCAAATTTCGACAAATTTTAAACTGGGCTTACGTCAGGGACGGCCAAATTTGGACATTTAACTTGGCTTACGTCAGGGACGGCCAAATTTGGACATTTAACTGGGCTTACGTCAGGGACGGCCAATTTTGTCACACAAACAACTTAACTGGGCTTACGTCAAGGACGGCCAAATTTCGACAAATTTTAAACTGGGCTTACGTCAGTGACGGCCAAATTTGGACATTTAACTGGGCTTACGTTACGGACGGCCAAATTTGGACATTTAACTGGGCTTACGTCAGGGACGGCCAAATTTGGACATTTAACTGGGCTTATGTCAGGGACGGCCAATGATGACTTTTTAACTGGGCTTACGTCAGGGACGGCCAATTTTGGACATTTAACTGGGCTTACGTCAGGGACGGCCGGGACAAAGGCTCTAGCCTATAACGACTACACTGGTCTTACGTCCTACCAAGGACTGCCGGATGTTTGATTTCACAAAGCTGGGCTTACGTCGCTGGGACTGCCGGATGTTTGATTTCACAAAGCTGGGCTTACGTCGCTGGGACTGCCGGATGTTTGATTTCACAAAGCTGGGCTTACGTCGCTGGGACTGCCGGATGTTTGGGAACCTAAAATTTCTAGGTTCTATTCAAGTTGCATGAGCCAAGGAGGGCATTTCCAGACTCTGGGAAATCTTGTCCAAGGTGCGAGGGGCACAAGGGTAATTTCAGGCTGAGATTTTTCCTCGCCCAAACCATCCGTACGGATGTGGAGGTCATCTTTTTCTTTTTCAAAACACAGCAGCCATACGGATGGTCTCACCCATTTTTCAAAACTCAGTTGAAAGAAACGATAGGAGAGAGGCGAAATTGAGAGGGAAACTCCATCAACTCGCAAATTTCCTTGCTCTAATTGTTCAAGGATCAACCATGGCGGGTCGGGCACGTGCGGGCTACCCTAGAGGGGCGGAGAAGAGGCTAGACATGGATCGAAATTTTCGAGGCTACACTGTTAATCTTCGGGATGAGGTAGCGGGTTTCTACAAGTCTCCCACCGTTCACTTGTGCCATGGTGACGGGGTAAGCATTCTTGAGCTCTTCCCACTCAGATTTGGGTCTTGCACGTCTCTCTTAGGCCTAGGGTTCTTGTCCATGCCATTTGAGATTTTTGCATTCCTTGACACAATTTTGTGAAATTGACCTCATTTTTGTGTCATTGGGACCATTTGGGACGTGGGTATGTGCTTGTAGCCTCATTTGGACATGCCTAGCTATACTCCCCAAAATCAAAGTATGTTGTCCGCGGCCTATGCATAAACTACTTGTACCTTAGGCTTGACTAGTCATTTTGGCGCAACTAGGTGCATGCTAGTATCTTCTAGGACAAGTTGTTGCATGTTCGTGGGACGGGTATATGATTGTTGAGACCAAAGTGATAATTTCTCCGAATATGACCCTTGAAAATGACTTATGCATTGTTAAAGGGGACGTGAACTTTTCTCCAAAAATGGCCCTTAAAATGACTTATGCAATTTAAAGGGGACGGGAAACTTTTCTCCAAAAATGGCCCTTAAAATGACTTATGCAATTTAAAAGGGGACGGGAACTTTTCTCCAAAAATGGCCCTTAAAATGACTTATGCAATTTAAAAGGGGACGGGAACTTTTCTCCTATTTGTTATTCTTTTTCCTTGTGCAATCATTACGAGCATTGGTATCTGTAAGCTATGTTATTCATACCTTTGTTGTGTTTACCTGCAGGGCGGTGATCCCAAATCTCGAGGGTCGCCGGATGCTTACTTCTCTTTGTGGGAAGCCATGCCTGAGTCCGTTGATGGTATCCCTGGTCCCAGGGAGTAGGTGGCACGCACAGGATTGGTACCTTTCATCGAGGCCGTGGGCCGGTTGGTGAATACCAACAAGAGTATGGGGCTTCTCAATGCCCTTGGTGAGTACTGGTGGGATACAACCCACACTTTCCACTTGAGTTGGGGGGAGGTAACTGTGACCCCGGTTGATTTTGCTGCCATCACTGGGCTTTCCTTTGACGGACATCCAGTCGTTTGGAGGGATAGAATGTCTGAGGGAGAGATCCAGGCACTCGTCGGATTCTCGGGCCCCACCAAGGGTTTGGGCATCCTGGTTCAGAACGTTGAGAGGGTCATTCGGGCCAACATCCCAGAGTATTGGGCGGGTCGGATCACAGCTGAGCAGCTTGGGCGCTCTTACGTGTGGCTCCTCCTTGGCAACACCATTTTTGCCAATGCTGACACAACGTGCATGTTTCCCCTTCTTGGGTCACTCACCACTCCCGAGGCCATCAGGGATATTGCTTGGGGAGAAGCAGGTCTGGCCGAGCTGTACATGGAGCTCGATAAATATAGCCGAAGGGCGAGCAAATCTCTGGCTTGCTTCCAATTTGTTCTCGAGGTATCCTTTTCTTTTCTGCCTCTGTCTTATTTGTCCCTTTACCTCATTTTTTGCACTGATGGCACTTCTTATGTGTCTCCTTTCAGGCTTAGTACTACGAGGTTTTCGGTAGCTATCCGTGGAGACTGGCCATTGACCGAGACCTGGTTTTTCCGGCCATGACCTGCTGGACTAGGGAAGCTAGGGAGAAGAAGGGGTCCAAGGGACGTGTCTCTGTTCGTTATGCCGATGTGAAGGCAATTTTGAGGGGTGTCATGCCAGTGGAGCTAAACCTTTTCCCTTGGTCTCGGTACGAGGGGCAGGAGGTGGGCTTTGACCCGAGCGAGGCTCTGAGGGTAACCCGGCAGAGGAGGCTATTGGTGGGTTTCCGAGGGGAGGCCTTTTATTTAGGCGAAAGGGTGCTTTGGCAGCATGGACTGGGGCTCGTGCAGAGGGTACCGGTGGACCCACCTGAGGCCATGTTTGTGGTTGATCGGGGAGAGGACCCGCATCTTGTGGGGGTAGATGCGATTGGTTTGATTACCGATGAGCCATATGGACGGTTCGTGGCTACGAGGCTGAGATCGCCACAGGTGGTGGCTTCTGGGGTAGCTCCTCCGGTGTGGCAGGACTACTCTTTTATCTATACCGACGGCCAGGTTCACATGGTAGCCGTGTCTGTTACCGAAGGGGAAGCCCCTGTTGAGGACATTCCTGATGACGCGGTATGCTTTCCCATTCTCGCGCCCATGTCCTCACCTTTCATTCTCTTTTGCTGAACTCTCCCATTTCCATGTGTAGATTGCGGGACGAGCGTTGCTGCGGCGGCCTACCTTCATGGGGCGGACCAAAAAGTTTTTCAAAAAGTTTACAGGTCGTTCTCGCAAGGGGACTCAAAGGGAACACGGCTTCGTGCCGGGCCGGAGTTCGGTGAGTGGTGAGGAGAGACCTCGTAAGAGGGCGTCGAGTGTTGAGCTGCCTCCTTCCTTCGTCCGCAGTCAGTCTATGAGTGCTGTGGATACTTCCTCTCTCTGGGATTCTCTGCGGGCTTCCGGTACCCATGAGATCGCTCCGGATCCTTTCGCCCATCTGACCTTGGAGCGACCTGAGACCTCTTCTGTTGACCGTTCCGGTACTGCTCCCCACTCTGCCTGGCATTCCTTGCAGCCTTCCATCAGTGGGGACATGAGCTTAGCAGAATCCCTCTTCCATTTTGACCCTAGCACATATTTCACTCGGGGGCCGGGTCTGTCCGATTTACCGCCCCCTGATTCTGACCCGGATTCTGAGTAGTTGTACCTGTGTTTGAACAATTTTCTTTTTGTCTTTGTCTTATTTTTTCAAAACAATATGTCATGAAAACTTGTTGCTTTATTGAGTTTAAACCCCTTGTAAATTCGTTTTACGCCTGCCTTAGGTCTCGTGAAGACTTATGCTTTCGATGTTGTGACCCGGAACGTGTTTAGACTCGGTTATGTGCAACTGGGACATACCTTGACAGGGTTTGACAAGTGAAAGTGAGTCTCACTTGCAGGCAGTTTGGTATGGGTTGCTGACACGAAAATTTTCACAAGGACAAACCATCCATACGGTTGACACAGAAGGTTGACCCTTTTGACCAAATTTTCTGGGTGTTCCAAGGGAATTTTGACAGATGAGAAGGTTTATTTGACTTAGACTGTTTTACTCAAAGCATGAATTTTCGTTGGTCTTTCCATTGCGTGATTACGGCTGGTCAGCCCCAGTGTAATGTCTTGCTGGAGACTAATCCTCGGGTTTCTCGACCGTGGTTTGGCAGCCCCAATGTTTTACCTTTCCAGGAATCGCTCTTCGGGTTTCTCTCCCTTGATTGTCCAACCATAGCACTTTCCTTCTTTCCAAGTTTTCTCCACCCTCCCTCTTTAAGAGTGGCCTAGTTGACTCTTGACATGGACAGAAGCAAAGTTAACTTTGACACAGACAAAGAGCATATCACATTTGCTCACACGAGTAGACACACATAGGCTTTTACGGGAGTGAGTCCCTTTTCTAAGAGAGGGAGCCTATGGACAGAAATTCACGTGTTTGGCTCTTTCCTAAGATGTGGAAAAGAAGACTTGTTGAGGCATTCGGAGTCAACCTGTTGGTCCCAGAGGGCAACAAGGGTATAGAACCGCTAGAGGGGGGGTGAATAGCGGTCCGAAACTTTTTCGAAAATACCCTTAAAATCAACCGAGTACTTATCAGTTTGGTCAACTGCGGTTCAAGGCACAAGAACCGAACTGATAAAATGCACAGCGGAGTTTGCGGTTTGGCCAAATAGGTTAGTTAAAGAGTTGGGAAGTTTGACTCGGGTTGAGAAAACACTATGATGCAACAGAATAGTTAAACTTAAAGTTTAAAGGAAAACACAATTCATCTTTCAAGTCATTTCGTATATGGAAACAAGTTCAAGACCACAAACAAGAAAGATAAATATCAAGACAGAAAATAAAGATCAAACACACAAATTGAAGAGGTTCGTTCTTAAATGAACTACGTCCTCTACCTAGATGGTTAGTCTAGGATTTTCTAATAGCTATAAGACTTGTATTAATTTAGAGGAGGTTTTACAAGATGAATCTAAACTCTAAACAATAAGTCTAACCTAAGCTATAATAACAACCGGTGTTTTCGAAGTATATAATCTATATGATCATATAAATCGGGTGTGTGTGTGAAAAGAAATCAAATGCTCTAAGTATCTAAATGATGGGGAGCAAATAAAATTCTTTCTGTGTAAAGGCTAAGTATGAATGGTTGTTAGGCTTGAAGCTTTGATGAAGAACTGGGTTTGCAATGGAGATGGTTGAAGATATGAATATCTGGGTTTAACTCTTCAAAGCAAACTTGAATACTTGGGAATGAATCTCTTGAAGCTCAGCAACCTTCATTATTGAATAATGGAGGCTATTTATAGGCAGAGCACCCTTGTGACCGTTGGGTAAAGATTTGAATCAAGCCTGAAGGGTACAGTGCTGTCGAAATCCCATTGGTTGAGCTGTCATTTTCGTCCTTGGTTTTGTCTTGTAGTCCTAGGTAGTTGTTGCACCACTACCTGACAATTGTCCTTTGTTGCAGAAAGGACTAACGGTAAACAATTCAAACTGATGGACAAACCGACATTCCTTGCAGAAACTCCAAGTTAACTTAGAGTTATTTTGACATGACATAACAACACCCTTATACGGTCAAAAAGGGAATGTTTGTCTAAGGAATAAATGACGTCTCTTTAATTCTTCAATAACTGCTCAGCGGTTTCACCAAGCATAGGGGCGGTTTGAAGAAAGATCTTGAAGTGCAGTTTCATAAAACATGCAAACTGCAGTTTGATGAAACTGAAGAGCTCCATGCTGGCGGTCTCAAGATGACGGCTTGAAGCACTAAACCGCTAATGATACAACCGAACTATACTCAGCCTAGAAAACGAAAAATCTAGAAATGGACTTATCTAAAAATTGAAGTATAACTTCATTATATGCGGTCCTAAAGTCCATAAAAAGACACGTGGTATGGATCAATTAAATTAAGGTGGGTGTACTAACAATGAATCCTAACAATCTCCCCCTATTTGATTGATGCCATTACCACACTATGATAATAGCATAACATTGTACTTGGTAAGAACATGTCAGAAATAAATTTCATGAAATTGCATGTCCCAAGTTAATGCACACACTATGCTAGATCATAGATTTCTAATCTATCAAAAATAAAGGAAATGAATAAGAGATAGAAAAGAAATTCATTCAGATGCATAAAGAATGATATGATTTTGAGGATCAGAAATGCATGTTTAAACTGAATGTTTAAAACACAATGCACTTAAAAGTATTTTCATGATGAATGTAGTGCATGAGGTTTTAAGAAATACAAGCATTGTTTCACAAACAAGCAGTTTGAATAAACAAAGTTTTGGAAACAGAATGCTATGCAGTCATTCTCATTATAATTCAATCATAAAAGATAGTAACTTACAATGTATGAATTACAAGAGATACCAAAAAGAAAGACTAAGAAAAGAAGTCTAGTCTACTTCATCTGCAACAGAACCCCTTGCAGCAGCAGCATCATCTGCGGTTTGGTTCTGAACGGTTTGAGCATCTTGAGCAGCTTGTTCTTGTGCAATTTGAACATTAACAGCGGGAGCGGTTTGATCAACATTTCTAGAACCGGATCCACGGGTGGTTTCAAAAACAAAGTCAGCTGCACGAAGCCGAACTTCAGTTGGTTCATCAATCTTCAATTCAATTGCAGCGGTTTGTTTGACAAGTTTCCCGGTTCTATGAAGTATAAGCTCAGAAGAATCAAGCGCATGCTGGGCCAGAATATCCAGTTTCTCAACAACAGATTAAAGTGAAGCATCAACGGCTTGAAACTTTAAGTTGCAAAGATCATTGTTGGTTCTGACAAGATCTTGAAGGGCCAGTTGATTTTCCAAGATTAAGTTCAGTCTCTCATCTAGCTGTTGTTGGCTTGACCTATCTTCAAATCTCTCATTTACTCTCTCCGCCTTAATGGCATCAAGATCAGATTGAATGGTGAGGAGATGAGTGTCAAACCGAGAAGTGGCGGTTTGTTGATGAACTTGAATATTTCTAACCGCATCTATCAAATCGGCGGTTGAAGCATGAAGAGGTAGAATTGGATAGGAAGGAATTGAAGAGGGCCGTTCATCAGAAGGAGTATAGGGAGGGATGTGCTCATCACTGGAATTATCATCATCAGAAATTTGGATGGCATCATCAGATTGATGGGAGGAAGAAGGCATCTTGGCTTTACCTTTCAACAGAATATGTGCCTCTTCTAAGGTTTCACCCATAGAGATCCTAAGGGCGGTTTCAAGCTCAATGGGATCAAAGAGGGGAAAAGAATGAATAGGGATAATTGCAGTTTGAGGAGGTGAAGAAGGAAGAAGAGGAAATCTCAAATAATCATCATTTAAAAGAATGGAAGGTGAAGGCACAAATCTCCAATTCAACATAGGAGGATAGGCTCTAGCAGTTAATTTTAGAAAGAATTGACTAGCAAGAGTGGGATCCATGAGTACCTGATCGGCAATCTCACCCATCACTTTGTCTGCAACTGAAAGAATTAAGTGTTCAACTGCGGCTTCCATCTCATCCTTGGGAAAGATAGCAAAAGGGTTAGGGCGGCCAGCCTTCAAGAATCTAGCTTCGGCTTTGGCGGCGGCACGAGCATGGGCTCCAGCCCTTCTTTCCCTAGAGGTTTCAGTTTTGAACCGCTTCAAATATTTTGCTAAGTCAGCAGCATTCTTTCGTTTCTTTGTCTTCGGTTTAATGAATGAAACCGATGTCTGTGGAGATAGCTGAACTGGCGGCTGAGAGAGAGGTTGAGCTTGAGTAATAGCCAGCGGTTGAACTGAAGGAAGAGGCAATGGTTGAACCGACAAAGAAGTAGATGGCAAAACCGGAGTTGGAGCATAAGGTAAATCAGGAGATGAAGAGGGAGTATGTTCAGGTGAATCAAAGTCCAACTTTCTTTTAAGTGAAGGAGGAGAGACCTCAACCATCATTGGGTCAATGCCTGCCTTCCTCATCTCAGCTCTTTCTCTTAGCTCTCTTGTAAAAGCTCCTTTAAGAGGTGAGTGATCTCTTTTGTAGTCAGCCTCACTGAAGTCTATAGCTCCTGGTGGCCTTGACTGCCAATGCTCTACATAATCACTTTTCTTCACCAACTTCCTCTTCTTCTTTGGCGGTTGAACCTCAAGAACTTCAACATCTTGCTCAGGTTCACCAAGTACCTCAGACATATCAGTCTGAACCACAATGGTAGATACAGCGGTTTGTTCAACTAGAACCGCATCCTCAGACACTTCGGTCTGCTCAGGATCGGTTTGAGAGGAAGGTTAAGGTTTGGGAAGGCTTTGAAAATTTCAGCCAATTGTTCTTCAGAGAATTGAACAGATGGCGGTTTAGAAGTGGAAGGTTTAGGAGGAGAAGGGATAGGAAGAAAAAGATGAGGTGAAGAATAAGTTCTGGAATGGATTTTGCCTTGGTGGCTTTAAGAGAGGAGGCATCCTTAGCAAAATTTAAGGATTTCTCCACATTTTGATGTACTGGAGAGAGGGGTTTAACTTGAGGTTTGGGAATAGAGGGTTTAGAAGGCGGTTTTGAAAGAGTAGGAGATAGTCTGATGGGGGGAAAAGAGGTTGAAGAAGATGAAGGTTTAGATGACGGTTTGGATAAGGGTTTGGAAGGCGGTTTGGATAGGTTTGCTTTTGTAATAACCGAAGGGATTTGAGCAGTTCCCTTTCTTTTCCTTGGAGCAGCGGTTTCCTTGGGACGAGCCGCAGGTATAGACCGAGCTGCAGGCTCCCCCTCAACCGCAGGCTCCCCCTCAGCCTGTACCGCGGTTTGAGCTAAATGACTTAACCCCAGTCGGTTTAGAGTGGCAGTTTGACCTTCATTTCTTAGCATCGTAGCATGGGCCTGATCAGCAATGGCACCAGCATACGGTTTCCCTGATTTGTTGAGCCGAGCCTCAGGAAATGGGCCACGTTCGGCTTCAGGAAGAGGGTCCTCATTCCAAACAGTTTGAGCAAACCGCCATCCAAAGGTTGTTCTGAAGGTATCAAGTCTTGACAGTCCAAAGATAGATTTTTCACTAGGATCCAACCAATAGTCCTTGTGTTCAGTAGAGAACTTGAAAATGGCAGTATCTTGATGCAAGAACTTTGTCAGCAACCTGCAATGAGTTCTGACCTTGGATTTTCCAGCGGCTTTAGCAGCATGGAGGCGGTTTAGAGCATTTATAATCTCCTTCATCACAACCTGGGCCAGTGCAGTTTCTTCCCTTTAAGAATGGCCACACACAGTAAACATACTGTTCACTTGTGAAGTTGTTGTGGTTTCCATTCTTGCACATGACTCCAGAATCTACTAGTTCACAAAGATGAGCCATCACCTCTCCAAAGTCCTTTTTGGAGGAATTCTTGGTGGAGAAAGAGTTAACTCCAATCAGCTCCATTGTAGTATTGCTTAGAAGTTCCGGTTTTATCCCCATAACTCCAGAGTCTCAAGACCAGCTAGAACTGCAATCTTGGAAGCGGTTAGGATCACTTCTTTGCACAGACGGTGGACTTGATAGCATCTTCAAATTTAATTTCACCGGATTCCAGATCCTTATCGGTTCTCCTCTTACATCTAGTAATTCAGCCTTCGTGGAGATCCCATTCTCAAAGAATTCAGCGCAGATAATAGTAACAAACTGCGGTTCATCCATAAGAAACAGAGGTAGCAGTTTAGCATCATTCAACAGTTTGAGGAGCTTCCTTCCAACTGCATCTTGTTTAAGTTCATTCTCAAGAATCCTAGAACCGGGAACAAAGTTTGAGGGATCCTGAAAGATATTCTTAGTTAGAAATAATTTAAAGAATGATAGTTTGAATCCTTAAGTAAACCGCGGTTTGATTAAGTACTACAAACTATAACAAGGAATCCTAACAATGAAAACAGGCGGTTCAAGGAGAGTAAGGGTAAAAATGTAAAAACAAAGAATGAAGGAATAGTGAAGGCAAAATGGATCAAAGAGGGAAAATTTTGAAAAAGAGTTTGAATGCATGAAGAACACGAAGAACAGAGTATGAAATATGCAAAACAAAATCTTAACCAAAATATGGAAAAATTATATCAAAATGATCACAGAGAGTAGATTCTAACAAAGTTCTAAATAAACTAAGACAAATAACAACACATGAACCCAGAATCTGCAAAATTTCGCAAGAACACCAAATAACCCCAAAATTGATTTTGCTCAAAATTGAACACAAATCTTAAAACAAAGTAATCAATCAGTGTATATAAGTAAATGCGAACACAAACCAACCAAGAAATTGAAGAAAAAGCATAAAATGATCAAAGGAAGATGAACAAGCTTTTAAGCTTCAACAATGGCGGATAAGTGAGATATACTGAGTTAGGGTTCAGAATTTCATACCATATCAGGCTTCGATGGTTTGGATGATGTAGAAGAAGAAGCAAGATCAATTGATTTCTTTGGTGCTATAGAAAATTTTGTATAAGTAAGAAAATTTAGTGAGAACAGAGAGAGAGAAGGATGAATGCGTACAGAGGAGAGAGAGGGGTTTTTGCTAAAAAGAGTAAGAAGGTAAAAAGATAAATTGAAAAATGGTTTGTCTTTTATACTCAATTAACCACCTCGGGTAGTGGAGCGGGCATGACGGCTAAGGAAACTCAACCGTCAGTGTACCTGTCGATTCACATTTAATGCGGTAGAGATAATTGCAAAAAGGTCCTTAATGAATGAAGTGACATAAAGTAGGGACTAAAATGAAATTTCATACCTGAGCGGTTTTTCGTAAACCGACTTACCTTTCCTTATTATCGGTTTTGGTGAAACCGATATCTTTCAGATCTTTATTCGGTTTCAGTAGAGAAACCGAAACCTTGCTTTGACAATTCGGTTTGGATAAAACTGAAATTGTTCTACTTGACTCTTCGGTTTGAATGGAATCTTTAGCCGAACCATCTTGTTGCGGTTTTGTCTATTGAACCGCAAAACTATTTGCATTTTCTTAATAGAGCCAAAATACTTAACAAATATTATTAGAACAAGAATAAATAGGCATGAATTATATTAAGTAAGTTCCAGCATACCCATTTCTCCTCGTAGATGAAAGAACCTAGAATTTTCGAGCGGTTTGGTGAGAATATCTGCAATTTGATCGTCGGTTCCCACCTTTGCTAGGAAAATGTTCTTCTTTTAAACATGATCTTTGAGGAAATGATATCTTATGTCAATGTGCTTGGTTTTTGAGTGTTGTACTGGATTGTTGGAGATTGATATTGCTGCAGTACTATCACAGTAGATAGGGCAGTTTTCTCAAATACTTCATAGTCTTCCAACTGCTGTTTCATCCAGAGAATTTGAGAGCAACATCTTCCAGCCGCAATGTATTCAGCTTCAGCGGTTGAGACTGAAAACCGATGCTTGTTTCTTGCTGGACCATGATACAAGCCGGGTTCCAAGGAACTGACAAGTACCACTTGTGCTCTTTCTGCTTATCTTACATGCTGCAAAGTCGGCATCTGAATAACCTAATAGATCAAATGAAGATTCTTTGGAGTACCAAAGTCCAAGGTTAACAGATCCACATAAATATCTAATAATTCTTTAAGAGCAATAAGATGAGATTCTCTAGGGTCAGCTTGAAATCTAGCACAAACACAAACCACTGAACATGATATCTGGCCTGCTAGCAGTTAAGTAAAGTAAAGAACCAATCATAACTCGGTAGAGAGTCTGATCAACTTTCTTACCTCGTTCATCTTGATCTAAACTGCAGGCCTTTTGCATTGGGGTATCAACTGGCTTAGCGGTTTCAAGCCCAAATTTCTTGATCAAATCTTTGGTATATTTGCTTGGTTGATAAAAATTCCATCATGACATTGCTTGATTTGGAGTCCAAGAAAGAATGTCAACTCTCCCATCTACTCATCTCAAATTTACCTTTCATAAGCTTCTCAAACTTAACACACAATAGTCTCATTAGTAGAACCGAAAATATATATCATCAACATATATTTGAACTAATAATGAATGACCTTTGTGTTTAGCAATAATAGGGTTTATCAATTTTACCTCTAGAGAAGCCTTGTTCAATAAAAAATTTAGATAGAGTGTCATACATGCTCTTGAGCTTGTTTGAGTCCATACAAGGCCTTCTTGAGCTTGAAGACATGATGGGATATATGTTGTCTTCAATCCTGGCGGTTGAGCTACATAAACTTCTTCTTGTAGTTCACCATTCAGAAATGCACTCTTCACATCCATTTGATATAACTTGAATTTCTTGAAGGAGGCATAGGCCAGGAACAATCTAATGGCTTCAAGTCTGGCTACAGGTGCAAAGGTTTCATCATAATCAATCCTTCTTCTTGCCTATACCTTGAGCAACCAACCTTGCTTTGTTCCTTGTAATGGTACCATTTTCATCCATCTTATTTCTGTATACCCATTTTGTTCCAATTACATGTGATCTCTGGGCCTTGGAACTAGAGTCCAAACTCTGCATCTTTCAAACTGATTAAGCTCTTCTTGCATTGCAGCTACCCAACTTGATCACTTAGAGCTTCATCTACCTTCTTTCGGTTCCATTCTGAGATATCAGTGCGGTGAGAACAAACTGTGGTTATCTCTATGTGTTAAGCTCCTCTTGTTTGAACACCAGAACAGATAGGACCTATAACATTAGTTGTTGGTGGTCTCTATGCTCATTGAGTTCTGGAGGGAGGTCATCATGAACCACTATTTCTTGAAGATTTTCCAGAGGGGCTCTTCTGATATTCATTGAAATCTTCATTGTAGAGGTGATGTTGGGAAATGGATCAACGGTTTGAATGGGATCAGAAGAATGCGGTTCTACAGCAACACCTTCGTTTGATTTGGAGCGGCTGGAGAACCTGATGGAGCGGTTTGAGTAGGTGGTCATTTGCGGTTGCACGATTAGGGTAAGATGTACCTGTCTCAAAACCACTGAAATCATCAGCAACATTTGGAGCCTATGTGGCTCAAGAAGATTATGTTCATCAAATGTAACATGGACTGACTCTACAATTTTTAAAGATGTCTTATTGAAACAACGAAAAGCTTGGAGTGTTTTGAATAAATAACCAAAAATACCTTCATCGGCCTTAGCATCAAATTTACCTCGATGCTCTTTGCCATTGTACAAGATGTAGCACTTGCATCCAAATATCTTGAAGAAGGCAATGTTGGGTGATCTGCCTTCCACAATTCATAAGGAGTCTTATTGTGAACTTTGATGATTAGGGAGCGGTTCTGGGTGAAACATGCGGTATTGATGGCTTCGGCCCAGAAGTATTTGGGAAGCTTTGCTTCTGCAATCATTGTCTTCCCGGCTTCAATCAAAGTCCTGTTCTTTCTTTCTACAACTCCATTCTGTTGTGGAACCCAGCGGCAGAGAAGTTATGATCAATTCCATGATCATCACAATATTGAGCAACACCATTGTTTGTAAATTCGGTTCCATTATCTGAACGCACGGCAACAATGTCATCCATTTTTGAGTTGGAGCTGTCTAAAGAGAGCGGTTACGATGCCATAAGTATCATCTTTAGAGGCCATCATTTCCACCCATGTATATCTTGAATAATCATCAACCACCACAAGTGTATAGCGGTTTCCTCCAATACTGGCGGTTGGGGCAGGTCCAAATAAATCCATGTGCAGCAATTGCAAACAGCGGTCGTTGAAGGTGCGGTTTTTTACTAGGAAATGACTGTTTGGGTGCTTTCCAAGCTGGCATGCTTTGCACTTTTCATCATGATTGTCAGCCACTTTGGGTAGTCCTTTACTAGACCATCCCTGTGCAGTTTTGCTAGATACTTGAAGTCAAGTGGCTGAGCCGCTTATGCCATAACCAGCTGCTTTCACTTATGTTTTGGCTACAAAACAGAGGTCAGCAATAGAAACAATATTACTCAAATCTATCATATAAACATCACCTGTTCTGTTGCCAGTCAGTAGAGTGACTTCAGAGGAACCATCTTTGATATAACAGTTAGTTGATGTGAAGATGCAGTTCATTCCTTTGTCACAAAACTGAGATATGGAGAGAAGGTTGTGCTTGAGTCCTTCTACTAATGACACATTTTCAATAATCACCTTTCCTCGTTTGATTGCTCCATATCCTACTGTTTCTCCTTCTTGTTGTTACCAAACACTACTGGGGGACCTTTCATTTGGATGAAACTGCAGAGTAGCTCGGAATCTCCAGTCATGTGTCGTGAGCATCCACTATCCAATACCAGAGATCCTTCTTCTTCTTCGCGGTTCCAGCCATAAAACATGAATTCTGAAAAATAAACATGAAAGGTTTTTGTCCCCTTATTCCTTGGGTCCTAGGGTTAGCAGCTTTTGGGACCCACACTTGTTTGACCTTAGGATTTTTACGTCCCTTGGCATTGGGGTGAATCTTAAAAGACAATGACCAGCACTATGACCAAAATCAGCACAAATAGCACAATGAATAAATCCAGGTTTTGGTTGCGGTTTTACAAACCCTTTACTGACCTTCAGTTTCTCATGTTTTACTGGGTCAGCGGTTTTGGCTTTAACAAAGATTACCTTCTTGAGCTCAACCTTCCTCTTAGGTGTGGCTTTAGGGAAAATGATAGGAATTTCCTTAAACCGACTAGGAGCGGTTCATCACTCAATACTTCCTTGGTTGCCTCAGCCGCTATGGATTTCTCTTTCCACTTTGAATCTCTCCCAGTCTGGTTTTAGGTACTCAAAGAAATAATTTTGCCTTTTAAATTTTGTTTTGAGCCCTTTTACCAGCATGATTAACCTTAGGAATTTCTTTGGTTTGTTCAGTAGGTTTCACACCACCTTCGGCACAAAGACAAGGACACTTACACCCATCATCGGTTTTAAACCCTAATCCACTTTTATCCGAAGTAGGAATTTGTGAATTTAGGATTTGTTCCACGGTGACACCAGACTTAGTCCATACATCGTCACTTTTTGGAGGATCATCCCTTTGTACGGTAAGATCATGGATTTGGGTGAGAAGTACCTCGGTTCTGTCCTTCAGATAGCGGTTTTAATCCACAATAGTAGATACCCAGCAATTTGGAGCTTGAGATTTTCAATTTCCTCCTTGTGGGATTAACATACACGTGGGATTCTTCAAGTTCCGCCAGCCATTAGTTTATATGCCTTTTATGTACAGTGTGTTGTTGACATATAATGTTGCACGTTCTAGTACCTGATCATCATGACTTTGGTCGCTTGAACCTCAGGAGGTAGTTTGGTGTTGTAGGAGCTTTGCTTGATCTAGCCTCAAGAGTCTTAGGTGAAACTGACTTCATTTGTTGTTTTGGCAGTGGAAGGCTTTCGTCAATTTCAATTCTTTCTTCAAATCCCATGAGACAGAGATTAGCAGTTTCTTTCATCATCACTTTCATCTGAGTCTGAACCCATCCATGTCAGCGGTTGATCTCCTTGGTCAGCTACCATTCCTCTTCTTTTCAC
>JAOWBW010003022.1:0-43641 GCA_026119855.1 Campanula takesimana
GCCATGGATCCGTTCATATGATTAAATCAAATACAACAAGATGAATAGAGGAATAACTAACCTTGATGACTATGAATTTTCTCTTGGTCTTTGTGGAGAAACTTGAAAACTGATCACGATCACAAAGCTTGAACACGAACTTTGAAGATGATGATTTTCACCCTCTAGCGGTATCCACACTTCGAACGAATATCAAAGATCTTTGATCTTGGTTGCTAGACCAATATTATGAACACACTTTCACAATATAATAAAAGAACTATATTGAATTTATTTGTGAATTATTTTGTTCCTCAATCAAGGATATCTTAGAACAAAATAATATCTCTCTCAAACTCTTTGAGACTCACAACAAAAAACTTGTCAATATGGTCTGGCCGAATTGGGGTTTTATACACAATTAAGACTATTCCAATTAGGAATCTTGTGCCAAAAACCTTCCCAAATCGAATTAGGAATTTTCCTGTCGGCAGCACCAGGCGCCGCCTGTAAAGGGCCAGGCGCCCGCCTGAATGACCAGAAGGTCCCTGTCTTTCTGGAATTACTTCAGGCGCCCGCCTGGTCTGAACCAAGCGCCCGCTCGGTAGACCAAACAGCCCAGAATGTTTCCAAAATTCCTCCAAGGTCCTTTGACTCTAAATTCCAATATAGTCCTCTTATTAAAGATTCGTTCTATTGTGTGTGACCCTCTAGGATTATACTAAGTTGGCAATGGGCTCAAACATGATCCCATAAGATATGATTAGGTTCTAGAAAACCGTCATACCTACCCAAATAGTATAACTAGATACAAGTTCGCATTCCTTTAGAATATGTCACAATCCCTTTGTCCACGTGTCATTGAACACAAGTCATGGTCAAACAGTCAACTTGTTTTTGTTCAATACTTTCTCGATTCCGAATATGTTGATAATCCAAATGACATTGATCCAATCAATTCATTTGAGTCCGGCCGAACATTTCATCAACATCATTCCTACGAGAGGCCCAGCTTGACATCTCTCCGTGGAGAGACAAATCCATTTAGCTTATTATTCTTCCCAACGGGAATCCGATTATGCCAATCATACCCTTTATAACTACCGTGTTAAGTAGCGTTTGAATATGTCAAACACAATGTTCATCAAGTGGAAGACTATAATAACTTCATGTCTAAGGATTCAAATGACATAACTAATATGAGATATATGTTCGACATAGACCATGACATAAATCTCATACAGCGGGTCATGTCCAGTACTTGTTCCAAACAAGTACCCATAAATCTAACATGATCATCTCATGATCATTTAGCCTTTATACTAGTGCTTAATAAGTACTAGGGACGGGATTATTATAAGTAAGCATGAACAAAAATAATAATCAAAACATCTCTTTATTGATATGAAATAAATGATAACAATTACAACGTTTATTAAACGTGCCTAGGGCACCACTACCAACACCTCTAAACCCTAGTCCCAAACCTAGGTAATCGCCTTCTCTCTAAACCCTAGCCTCAAGCCTAGGTAGTCACCTTCTATTCAAAGCCTAGCCTTAAACCTAGGTAATCGCATTCCCTCTAACCCTAGTCCCAAACCTAGGTAATCGCCTTCTCACCAAACCCTAGCCTCAAGCCTAGGTAGTCGACATTCTTTCCAAAGCCTAGCCTTAAACCTAGGTAATCACATCTTCCCAAACCCTAGCCTCAAGCCTAGGTAATCACATCTTCCCAAACCCTAGCCTCAAGCCTAGGTAGTCACGTTCCCTCCAAACCCTAGTCTCAAGCCTAGGTAGTCACATTCTCTCCAAACCCTAGCCCCAAGCCTAGGTAATTACATCCTTCCAAACCCTAGCCTAAAGCCTAAAAAGTTACATCCTTCTTAAACCCTAGCCTCGATCCTAGGTAGCCACATCCTTCCTAAACCCTACCCTCGAGCCTAGGTAGTCACATTCCCTCCAAACTCTAGCCTCAAGCCTAGGTAGTCGATATTCTTTCCAAACCCTAGCCTCAAACCTAGGAAGTCACGTTCTCCCCAAACCCTAGCCTCAAGCCTAGTAGTCACATATCCTTAAGCCTAGGAAACCGCAACATCCTCTTTAAACCCTAGCCCAAGTTCTAGGGATTTCCAAAGCCCCGCATGCAACATCATTTCCAAATTCCCGAAACCCTAGTCTCGAAACCTAGGAATTTACAATCTTAATCCCCCGTCTTATTGAACCCTAACCCAAAACCTAGGATACAATGCCCTGACCAAAACTTAATCAACCCTAGCCTCAGGCCTAGGAAGCCGCATTCGCTCTAAACCCTAGCCTCGCGCCTAGGTAGTCGCATTCGCTCTAAACCCTAGCCTCGATCCTAGGTACTCGCATTCGCTCCAAACCCTAGCCTCAAGCCTAGGTAGTCGCACTCTTTCTAAACCCTAGCCGCAGGGCCTAGGAGACTATATCCTCACTAAACTCTATCATCGAGCCTAAGATTCACATTCCCTTCAAACCCTAGTCCTAGACCTAGGAAATTCCTTCACCTTAGTCTCAAAATATAGGAAGTTTACAGTCCTTAGCCTTAAATCTAGCCTAAAGCCTAGGTTACCACGAACATTTCCAAACCATAGTCACCAATCTCAGAATGGTGAACCCTAACATCAAGCTTAGTGGACCTTCCACAAAAGCAATCCCTCTTCCCAACGGTCCATGGTCTCAACCCTAGGAAGTCACAACCTTTCCAACTCCCAGCCTTATGTCTAAAAGCAATGCCTTTGCAACCTCTGAGCCTACCACAACTCGAAGCCCTAGCCTCCTAGACCTAGGAAATTCCTAAACCCTAGTCCTAAACCTAGGAGAGTCATGGTCCTTAAACACCAGTTTCCAAACCCTTGTTCGAAACCCTAACATCTAGGAAGTTCCCAAACCTCAACCTTTCCAAGCCCTAGCACTAAGCCTAGGATAGAATACTCTCCTCATGCTTAAATGAACTCCAATCCCTAGCCCGTAAGCCTAGGAAACCCACATTATCTCCAAGACATAATCTAAAGCCCAAGAAGCCGTGACATCTTTGCATCCCTATCTCAAGATTAGGAGATCACCATCTTCCTTATTCCCTTTCCTTAAAAAGCCTTAGGTCCTACCTCTAGGCAACCAAAAAAATGTCCCTTACCTAACACCTTGGTCTCAATGGCTCGTAGCCTCATTCCCTCCTAAATTAGGATAAGCGGAACCCAGATCATGTTTCCCATATTAGCGACTCCCCGAGAGTCCATCTCCTTCGCGTCCCCCTAAAGGTCCTCGCCCTTGTGACTCACCAAAGAGTCCTTTGTGACTCCCCGAGAGTCTATCACCTTTGTGACTCCCCGAGAGTCCGTCATCTTTGTGACTCCCCGAGAGTCTATCACCTTTGTGACTCCCTGAGAGTTCATCCCGTTTGCGGCTTCATAACAATCCATCATCTTTGCCTCCACATGTAAAATTTCAGTTTTACCCCTAGTACATTCTCTTTTGTTCATTTTAGGTGCCCTTAACCTATTTTGACCGATATTCGTTACCTTTGGGTACGGAAAGCCCCTTAAAATTTCCATTTCTATCCCATCTTCACCGCGATTATCGGAAATTGTCCGTTTCTACCTCATTATCCCCCAATATTTGCTTAGGATTCGTATGATTGCAGAGACTCGTTCGCCTCTATGTCATGCGTATCCTAGATCCATCGTGATTGGCAGAGACCCGTTCGTCTCTAATTGCGAGAGATCCAGTATATATTATTTTACCACTTCCACCGTGAGGCCATTTAGACGCCGTAGTCTTTATTGTCTCATTAGCCCCAATATTTACTTAGGATTCGTATGATTGCAGAGACCCGTTCGCCTCTATGTCATGCACATCCTAGATCGATCGTGATTGGCAGAGACCCGTTCGTCTCTAATTGCGAGTGATCCAGCATCTATTATTTTACCACTTCCACCGTGAGGCCATTTAGACGCCGTAGTCTTTATTGTCTCATTATCCCCAAATATTTGCTTAGGATTCGTATGATTGCAGAGACCCGTTCACCTTTATATCATGCGCATCCTAGATCGATCGTGATTGGCAGAGAGCCGTTCGTCTCTAATTGCGAGAGATCCAGCATCTATTATTTTAGCGCGATCGACAGGAACCCGTTCGTTTCTGATTGCGTTTACCCCGGCAGTTACCACTTCCACCTTGAGGCCATTTAGATGCCGTAGTCTTTATTGTCTCATTATCCCCCAATATTTGCTTAGGGTTCATATGATTGTAGAAACCCGTCAGCCTCTACGTCATGTGCATCCTAGAACGATCGCGGCCGTTGCGAAAGTTCCAACATTTATTATTTCCATCTTGGGATTATTTAGACGCCGTAGTCTTTATTGTCCCATTATCCCTCTTACCTCCTTTTCCCAAATGATTTCATTGCTTACGAATGTTCGTTCTTCATACAAGATAGTATCCGTAGGATTGTTATCCCCAGCAGGAGTCTGATGTCTCGTTTCCCTAATGAATGTTCAGTCTTCATACAGGATAGGGTCCGTAGGTTTGTTATCCGCAGCAGAAGTTTGATGTCTCGTTTTATCCCCAGTATCTTTGAACTACGACCGGCTTGATTCCTCCGAGGATACGTAGGAAGCCTGAAAGGTTCAGCCACCCGACCGCCTTGGTCATTTCCTATCCCCTCCGAACTACGACTGGCTTGATTCCTCCGAGGATATGTAGGAAACCTGAAAAGGTTCAGCCACCCGACGGACATGGTCATCTCTCATCCCCAGCAATTACATTTTCCCCAGCAAGTCACAATTTCTCCCCAAGCGGAAGGCATTGATCCCATCAGAGGACAATCATTCTCAATTTCCCCATCAGATTTGAACTACGTTTGGCTTGATTCCCCCGCGGATACGTAGGTCGCCTGCCAAGGTTCAACCGTTCCCTTACCTTTCCTCTGTTTGAAACTCATGTTTAGAACGGTTCCTATTTTTATCGTCGACCCCACATTGCCTTGCAAGAAGCGTCGCCGAGGGCTACTGTTAGTACCCGATCTGAAAATGAGTTTATTAGGGATTTCCCAAATACACAAGGACTTTATAGGAATTACGAACCTTGCAAAGACTTGTCCCGGATTCCCAAAATATACCTCATTGTTCTAGAACATCTTAAAGATGGCCAAAATAGGGTTTCCATAAGACATGCAAAACCCTAGCTTAATAATTAAGTCAGCCAGGAATGATGGCCACGCGGCCACATTCGCCCAAGCTCCAACCTTGGCCACGCGGCCAACATCGCCACCGCCCTCCATCTTGGCCACGCGGCCACATCTGCCCCGGATGATCTGGACCGTCAGATCTCTCTATCAGTTTCCTATTTAAAGACCTCCATTGCCTCATAATTAGGGGATCCGAATTTGAGAGCTTTTAAGGGACGATTTTGCTCCCAAATCAAGTCATTCAAGCCTCAAAAAACACTCTCAAGATCTTGGTAGCACGTTTAATAAACGTTGTAATTGTTATCATATCAATAAAGAGATGTTTTGATTATTATTGTTGTTCATGTTTACTTATAATAATCTCCGTCCCTAGTACTTGTTAAGCACTAGTATAAAGGCTAAGTGATCATGGGATGATCATGTTAGATTTATGGGTACTTGTTTGGAACAAGGTACTGGACATGACCCGCTTTATGAGATTTATGTCATGGTCTATGTCATACATATATCTCATATTAGTTATGTCATTTGAATCCTTAGACATGAAGTTATTATAGTCTTCCACTTGATGAACATTATGTTTGACATATTCAAACGCTACTTTTAACCGAGTAGTTATAAAGGGTATGATTGGCATAATCGGATTCACGTAGGGAAGAATAATAAGCTAAATGGATTTGTCCCTCCTCGGAGAGATGTCAAGCTTGGGCCTCTCGTAGGAATGATGTTGATGAAATGTTCGGCCGGACTCAAATGAATTGATTGGATCAATGTCATTTGGAGTATCAACATATTCGGAATCGAGAAAGTATTGAACAAAACAAGTTGACTCTTTGACCATGACTTGTGTTCAATGACATCGTAGACAAAGGATTATGACATATTCTAAAGGAATGCGAACTTGTATCTAGTTATACTATTTGGGTAGGTATGACGGTTTGCTAGAACCTAATCATATCTTATGGTTTCATGTTTGAACCCATTGCCAACTTAGTATAATCCTAGAGGGTCACACACAATAGAACGAATCTTTAAAAGGACTACATTGGAATTTTGGAAATTCTGGACATTCTGGGAAGTGGGCGACCGCACATAATGGACTGGGCGGCCGCACAATTAGCCCATTTTTGTACCAGTTTTGTTTCAGATAGTTGTGCGACCGCACAGTGCATTCTGGGCGGCCGCACAGTACTGTCGGGTGGCAGATTCCTAATTTGATTAGGAAACGAATTTTGGACGGATTTTGACACAAGTTTCCTATTTGGAATAGGTCATACTCGTGTATAAAAAGACCAAATTCGGCCAGCACTCTATGCTAATGATTTTATGAGTCTCAAAGAGTTTTAGAGAGGGTTTATTTTGTTCCAAGACATTCTTGGTTGAGGAACAAAATAATACACAAAATAAATTCCATATAGTTCTTTTGATTGTGAAAAGTGTTTCACAATTTGGTCTAGCAACCAAGATCAAAGAAGCTCCTTTGATATTCGTTCGAAGTGTGGATACCGCTAGAGGGTGAAAATCATCATCTTCAAAGTTCGTGTTCAAGCTTTGTGATCGTGATCAAGTCTTCAAACCTCCACCAAAGACCAAGAGAATTTGATAGCCATCAAGGGTTAGTTTATTCCTTTATTCTTATGTTGTATTTGATTTAATCATATGAACGGATCCATGGCTTTGGGTTTTCAAAATTTTAAATGCTAAATTCCGCTGCGCATGTTTGATCGAAACCTAACAGTGGTATCAGAGCCCCGTTCATGTTGATTAATTCAATACTTGGATCATGTTATGTGTATGTAAATTGTTTATGTGCCTTGCATGATTTGAATATTGGAATATATGTTGTTTATGTGTTTTGTGATTTTATGTGGTTTATCGTTTTGCAACTTTAATCGCACGATTCAATCGCAATAAATAAATTATGGTGGATTCAGAATTGTTGATTATTAATTTTTGATTGGATCAAAGTTTTAATAATCGGGGAAAAACGATTTTGAGACAAAATTTTCGAACTTCAAAATTCTGTACATTCTGATCAGTTTGGGCGACCGCACAAAATCACTTGGGCGGCCGCACATGTTTGGGCGACCGCACAGTGAGTTTTGGGCGGCCGCACATAAGGATCAGATTGCTTGACTTTTGGTTGAAATCAGAATTTGGAATTTTCGAGAGGTCCAACAAAACCAGTAACAGAACCAGTCCAGACTTGCTGATCTGGAATGGGTTTTGGGTAGTTAGTTTATGTGAGGATCTGGGGTTTGATTTTCCTATTTGTTTTAGTCTTGTGATTCTAAGATTGGTTCAAGGTTTGGATGGCTAATCTGCGTTCATCGAGATTGTGTTTCCCAAACTTGATCGCAATCAAAGTTTCAAAGATAAAACGAAGTTAGAATTATGAAGAGTTCATAATTGCTAAAATTGAGAAACAAAGTTCTTGATTCGATGATTGGAGATCCATGTGGAATTGTGAATGCAATTGGCCTACGTTCATCGAGACCATCTATTGCTTAGTTTCGGCCACATGGACTACTTTCTTGGTTTCTTGAATTAGTGCGGGATTGTGGTTGCCTTATGGCTTCGTTCGACCGCACGTCTTGTTGTCTTGATTTGGAGATAATAACCGAAGTTGAAATAGTCTCATCCTCATAATTATAGAGAAACTAATGACACATAAATATCATGCTTAAATTAATGGAGATTAATTTAGTGGCTAAACGATGTGTAACATGTTTATATTATGTGCTCATAAATGTGTTATATGCTATATGTGATGAACCTTCAAAGAAAGTTTTAAGTCTTTTATTGCCATGCCATGATTAAAACACTTGTTAGTACATGAGTGATTTTAATGTAGATTCGCCCTAGCGAGATGCATTAAATTTGTTTATGTATGAGCAAGATAGATAGTGTGGGCACGCCCTAGCGGGACACATTAACTATGCGTTTAAAATGGTTAGACTTAATTGGGCGTCAAAACAGTTTTGGGCCTAGGCAAAGATGAGGTTTAACATGCTTTTTGAAATTGGATTTCTTAAAGAATCTCATAAAAGGAACTAAGAGTCATATGAGATATGATTGACAAGAGTTGTCTACCTAATTAATTTGATTTTGTGTAATCCGCCTTAGCGGACTTGAAATTAAATTAAAGTTGGATCTTAACCCATTCAAATTATATTATACATTGGATGTATATGAAGGTTATATAATTTAGTGGGAGTATTTTATTTGAAAAAATACATTATTTATCTCTTTATGGATGTATTTTGTTTGGAAATTTTTGCATATTTGTAGATAATGACTAATAACACTCAATCAATGTCGTTGCGATCGATCCTTGAGAAGGATAAGCTCGAAGAGAATGGTACAAACTTTATGGATTGGATCCGTAGCATAAGAATCGTTCTTAGGCAAGAAGATAAGTTGTACATTCTCGATGGGCCTCTCCCCGCTGAACCACCGCCTACTGCCCCTAGGGTAGAAAGAGACAATTACAAGAAACATCGTAATGATTCTAGAGATGTAAGTTGTCTCATGCTTGCCGCTATGTGTTCAAAAATCCAACAAAGTTTGGAACATTTGGAAGCCTATGAGATAGGCGTGGAGTTGAGAACCATGTTTCAAGAGCAAGCTAGGCAAGAGAGGTACAAGACCATTGTTGCATTCACTACTAGTAAAATGAATGAAGGGCAACAAGTGAGTCCTCACTTTCTTAAAATGAAAGGTTATGTAGAGCACCTTGAGAAACTTGGCTATCCAATCCCATTGGAGCTAGCCACGGATCTCATTCTTAATTCATTGTCTAAAAGTTATAATCAGTTTGTAATGAATTATAACATGCATGGAATGGATAAGAATCTCTCTGAGTTGCATGGGATGCTCAAAACTGCAGAGATGAAAATTGTGGAGAAAGGTTCTCCCGTGCTCTTGGTTCATGATGGGAAGAAGCCTGGTGCCAAAGGCAAGGGTAAGGCAAAAGTTGTCAAACCCAAGATAAGCAAGGCAAAAGTTGCCAAGGCTTCTGAGGCAAAACCCGATTCATAAAAGGATGCAATCTGTTTCCATTGTCAAGAAATTGGTCATTGGAAACGTAATTGCAAGGCCTTCTTGGAAGAGCAAAAGAAGAAGAAGAGCAGCAAGGCTGCGTCGACTTCAGGTATCTATATGATAGATATTCTCCTTTCTACCACTGATTCTTGGGTATTGGATACCGGATGTGGTTCTCACATTTGTCTAAATGTGCAGGGACTAAAGAATAGGAGACTGCTTAAAGAAGGTGAAGTAGATCTACGCGTGGGGAATGGAGCAAGAGTTGCTGCATTAGCCGTAGGGACTTATGAAGTCACTTTACCTTCCGGATTAATTCTTGTTTTGAACAAATTGTTATTATGTTCCGGATTTAAGCAGAAATATTATTTCAATTTCTTGTTTGGATAATGAAGGTTTTAAGTTTCTTATTGAGAATAAGAAATTTTCTATTTATTTAAATGATGTGCTTTATGGTATTGCTAATTCATTTAATGGCCTTTATATCTTGGATGTCAAGAATAAAAATAATGTCTATCATGTAAATAAGAAATCTAAACCTAATGATGTAAATCATACTTATTTGTGGCATTGCCGTCTTGGTCATATTAATGAGAAGCGTATCTCAAAACTCCATGGGGACGGACTTTTGGGTTCATGTGACTTAGAGTCATATGATACTTGTGAGTCATGTCTTCTTGAAAAATGACTAAGACACCTTTTACCAAGTTGGGTGAAAGGGCAAGCGACTTATTGGGGTTGATACATTCCGATGTATGCGGACCATTAAGTAGCAATGCTAGGGGAGGATTTCAATACTTCATAACCTTCACTGATGATTATAGTAGATTTGGGTATGTTTACCTAATGAAACATAAAAGTGAAGCATTTGAGATATTTAGAATATTTCAAAATGAAGTAGAAAAACAACTTGGCAAAAGTATAAAGGCACTTCGATCAGATCGAGGTGGTGAATACTTAAGTCAAGAATTTGACGATCATCTAAAGAATTGTGGAATAGTTTCACAATTGACTCCGCCCGGAACACCACAATGGAATGGTGTGTCTGAGAGGAGAAATCGGACTTTGTTAGACATGGTTCGATCAATGATGAGTCAAATTGATCTTCCAATATCCTTTTGGGGTTACGCCCTAGAAACCGCTGCTTTCACACTAAATCAAGTTCCAACTAAATCGGTTCCAAAGACTCCATATGAGATGTGGAGTGGAAAGAAACATAGTTTATCTTTCATGAGGATTTGGGGTTGCGAAGTTTATGTCAAGAGACTTATCTCTGACAAACTAGCACACAAATCTGATAAATGTATTTTCGTGGGATATCCTAAGGAAACTAAAGGATATTACTTTTACAACCGAGAGGACAACAAAGTGTTTGTTGCCCGAACTGGTGTCTTTCTAGAGAAAGAGTTTCTCTCCAAAGAAATCAGTGGGAGTAAAATAAATCTTGAAGAAATTCGAGACCCAGAAAATAACATTGAACCAATAGTGGAACAAGAACAAGAACCACAAGGAGTTGTGGAACCTGTTCAAAATACACAAGCATCTCGCAGATCTAGTAGGTTACGATCCGAGCCCGAGAGATATGGATTTTTCGTAACGGATAGTAATGAGGTAGAAATCATTGAGAATGATGAACCGTCAACCTACCAAGAGGCGATGTCTTCTCCTGATTCGGACAAGTGGCTTGGAGCCATGGAATCCGAATTGCAATCCATGCAAGACAATCAAGTTTGGAATTTGATTGATGCGCCCGAAGGTGTAAAAACCATAGGATGCAAATGGGTCTTCAAGAAGAAGACTGACATGGATGGGAAGGTGCATACTTACAAAGCTAGGCTTGTAGCGAAGGGTTATAGGCAAGTTCATGGTATTGACTATGATGAGACCTTTTCACCCGTAGCAATGATCAAGTCTATAAGAATTTTGCTTGCCATTGCCGCATATCATGACTATGAAATATGGCAGATGGACGTCAAAACCGCTTTCTTGAATGGAAAACTCCAAGAGGATGTGTATATGACACAACCAGAAGGTTTTGAACAAGATTCTAAGGTATGCAAATTGAAGAGATCCATCTATGGATTGAAGCAAGCTTCTAGGAGTTGGAATTTCCGTTTTGATGAATCGGTCAAAGAGTTTGGTTTCATCAAGAACGAAGATGAGCCTTGTGTATACAAGAAGATTAGTGAGAGCATAGTGCTATTCCTTATTTTATATGTGGATAACATATTGCTCATTGGAAACGACATTCCTACACTTCAGTCTGTTAAGACTTGGTTAGGAAAGTGCTTCGCAATGAAAGATATGGGTGAAGCCGCATATATTCTTGGCATTAAGATCTATAGAGATAGATCAAGGAGGCTACTTGGTTTAAGCCAAAGTACATACATTGACAAGGTCATTAGAAGATTCCGTATGGAAAATTCTAAGAGAGGCACCTTGCCCGTGTTACATGGAGTTTCTCTAAGCAAGACTCAATGTCCTAAGACAAAAGATGAGCGTGAGAAAATGAATGATGTTCCATATGCTTCGGCAATTGGGTCCATCATGTATGCCATGATTTGTACTAGGCCGGATGTGTCTTATGCTTTGAGCATGACAAGTAGATACCAATCCGACCCTGGCGAAAATCACTGGATAGCTGTAAAAGCGATTCTTAAGTACTTGAGAAGGACTAAAGACTCGTTTTTGGTCTATGGAGGAATGGAAGATGATCTCGTTGTAATGCTTACACGGATGCAAGCTTCAAAACTGACAAAGATGATAGCCGATCGCAATCGGGTTTTGTGTTTATGTTAAATGGTGGAGCTGTAAGCTGGAAGAGTTCCAAGCAAAGTACAACCGCTGATTCTACAACAGAAGCTGAGTATATTGCTGCATCGGATGCTGCAAAGGAAGCTGTTTGGATTAAGAAGTTCATAACTGAACTTGAAGTGGTTCCTAGTATTGCTAATCCAATAGACCTTTATTGTGATAATAATGGTGCTATTGCTCAAGCAAAGGAACCAAGAGCACATCAGAAATCCAAACACATACTTAGGCGTTTTCATATCATTCGAGAGATCGTTGATAGGGGAGACGTAAATATATGCAGAGTACCTACTGATGACAATGTTGCGGACCCGCTAACAAAGGGACTTCCACAAGATAAACATGATGGTCATGTTAGGTCCATGGGTATTAGATACATGGGAGATTGGGCCTAGGGCAAGTGGGAGATTGTTGGTAGTGGTGCCCTAGGCACGTTTAATAAACGTTGTAATTGTTATCATATCAATAAAGAGATGTTTTGATTATTATTGTTGTTCATGTTTACTTATAATAATCTCCGTCCCTAGTACTTGTTAAGCACTAGTATAAAGGCTAAGTGATCATGGGATGATCATGTTAGATTTATGGGTACTTGTTTGGAACAAGGTACTGGACATGACCCGCTTTATGAGATTTATGTCATGGTCTATGTCATACATATATCTCATATTAGTTATGTCATTTGAATCCTTAGACATGAAGTTATTATAGTCTTCCACTTGATGAACATTATGTTTGACATATTCAAACGCTACTTTTAACTGAGTAGTTATAAAGGGTATGATTGGCATAATCAGATTCACGTAGAGAAGAATAATAAGCTAAATGGATTTGTCCCTCCTCGGAGAGATGTCAAGCTTGGGCCTCTCGTAGGAATGATGTTGATGAAATGTTCGGCCGGACTCAAATGAATTGATTGGATCAATGTCATTTGGAGTATCAACATATTCGGAATCGAGAAAGTATTGAACAAAACAAGTTGACTCTTTGACCATGACTTGTGTTCAATGACATCGTAGACAAAAGGATTATGACATATTCTAAAAGAATGCCAACTTGTATCTAGTTATACTATTTGGGTAGGTATGACGGTTTGCTAGAACCTAATCATATCTTATGGTTTCATGTTTGAACCCATTGCCAACTTAGTATAATCCTAGAGGGTCACACACAATAGAACGAATCTTTAAAAGGACTACATTGGAATTTTGGAAATTCTGGACATTCTGGGAAGTGGGCGACCGCACATAATGGACTGGGCGGCCGCACAATTAGCCCATTTTTGTACCAGTTTTGTTTCAGATAGTTGTGCGACCGCACAGTACTGTCGGGTGGCAGATTCCTAATTTGATTAGGAAACGAATTTTGGACGGATTTTGACACAAGTTTCCTATTTGGAATAGGTCATACTTGTGTATAAAAAGACCAAATTCGGCCAGCACTCTATGCTAATGATTTTATGAGTCTCAAAGAGTTTGAGAGATGGTTTATTTTGTTCCAAGACATTCTTGGTTGAGGAACAAAATAATACACAAAATAAATTCCATATAGTTCTTTTGATTGTGAAAAGTGTTTCACAATTTGGTCTAGCAACCAAGATCAAAGAAGCTCCTTTGATATTCGTTCGAAGTGTGGATACCGCTAGAGGGTGAAAATCATCATCTTCAAAGTTCGTGTTCAAGCTTTGTGATCGTGATCAAGTCTTCAAACCTCCACCAAAGACCAAGAGAATTTGATAGCCATCAAGGGTTAGTTTATTCCTTTATTCTTATGTTGTATTTGATTTAATCATATGAACGGATCCATGGCTTTGGGTTTTCAAAATTTTAAATGCTAAATTCCACTGCGCATGTTTGATCGAAACCCAACACAAGAATCCCAAGAAGATCCAAGGTTATTTCTTGCCAACAAAGGTATGTTTTCTAACTTTTTATTCATGTTCTTGCCATATTATTAATTTAGATCCATAATATTCATATTCTTAATATGTTTATTCATGTGTTCTTCATAATATTCATGTTCCTAACATCTTTATTCATATTTTCTTCATGACATTCATATGTTCATAATATGTTCTTCGCATGTTCATCATATTCTTAGGTTAAAACCTTATTTATGCTATATTTAGGGTTACGATCTTCATGTTAACATGTTATTTCATAGCCAATGATGATCTAGGGTTCATCAACCCAAGGATGATCTAGGAACTACTTCTAAACCCTAATCTTTAGGTAATTCCCCCCTCATTATGCATGATCCTGATTCTTCTGCCTATTCTAAATTCTTCTCGAACTATGCTGACCTGAGCTTCTCACATTGAGAGGAATGTAGGCAATCTTCGGATCCGGTCTCAATCACTAACACACTACATACACCGCATCATGATAGAAAGACCGATCAATTCGGGCAATAGGAGTGATAATGTGAATATTCTTCTCTTGTTGTAATTTGACCCCCGAACCCATTAACATGCTTTTTCTCAAAGTTTTGGCTATAATTAAAACGGCGTGGCGACTCTCATAATTTTAATGTTGCAATGAATATCTCAAATTTAAACACACGTATTCACACCTGTCCACCAGAAAAGAAGGAAATTTGCTCATGAGCGCAATCAGATTATCAGAGAAGAAGTAGAGAGGTTGCTAAAGTCCAAGATGATCAGAGAGGTTGACTATCCTAAATGGTTGGCCAACGTGGTGTTTGTAGAGAAGAAGAATGGGAAATGGTGAGTCTGTGTAGACTTTACAGACTTGAATAAGGCGTGCCCTAAGGATCTGTTTCCCTTCCCTCACATTGATGCCCTAGTTGATGCAACAGCTGGCCATGAGGTCTTGACGTTTATGGATGCTTCTTCAGGAAACAGATTCAGATGGAACCTTCAGATCAGGAAGACACGGCGTTCATTACTCCAGATGGTATATATTGCTTTATTGCCATGCCTTTTGGATTGAGGAATGCAGGGGAAACCTACCAGAGACTAGTCAACATGATGTTCAAGAACCAGCTTGGAAAGACTATGGAAGTATACATTGACGAAATGGTATTGAAGTCTAAGTGTATTGAAGATCATGCTCGAGATCTAAAGGAAGCTTTTGATATCCTGGAGGCGTTCAACATGAAGCTAAACCCATCAAAATGCAACTTTGGTGTTAAGGCTGGAAAGTTCCTTGGCTACATGGTGACCAAGAGGGGAATTGAAGCAAGTCCAGAACAGATCAAAGCCATCATCAACTTAGAGTCTCCAAATAGTATTAAAGAAGTGCAGAGGCTCACAGGCAAAGTTGCTGCTCTAACCAGGTTCATCTCCAAATCGTCTGACAGATGCAAGTTGTTCTATGACGTGCTGAGGAAAAACAAGTTGTTCCAGTGGACAAAAGAACATGAAACAACCTTCAACCAGCTTAAAGATTACTTGGCGACTCCATCTCTACTTTCCAAACCAGAAACAGGTGAAGCTTTGTACCTGTATCTCTCAGTATCAGAAAATGCAGTCAGCGCAGTCTTGGCAAGAGAACAAGATGGAACACAACTCCCTGTTTATTATGTAAGTAAGTCTCTTTTAGATGCGGAAACCAGGTACTCCCATTTTGAGAAACTTGTTCTTGCTTTAATAACTGCTTCTATTAAGTTGCGCCATTATTTTGAAGTTCATCCTATTATTGTGAGGACTAACTATCCTGTCAGGAACGTGATGAGAAAACCTGAGATGTCAGGCAGGATGGAAAAATGGTCTGTGCAACTTAGTATATATGATATTCAGTATGAAGCAAGGACTGCGATCAAGTCACAAGACCTAGCCGACTTTGTGGCAGATTTCAGTCCCAACCTTCAACCTGAAGTTGAACTCGAAGTCCAACAACTTGAAGGTTCAGACCCTCCTAGATTTTGGACACTTTTTACAGATGGAGCATCAAATATAAGGGGCACAAGTTTGGGTATAGTCTTGAGATCCCCCCAAGGAGAACTGATTCCACAAGCTATAGCTTGTGAGTTCAAGGCGACCAATAATGAGGCTGAATATGAAGCCCTCATCATGGGTTTGGTTACTGCTTTAAGTTTGAATGTTAAATGTCTCAATGTTTATAGTGATTCCTTGTTGTTGGTTAACCACTTCAATGGATCTTATACAGCAAAGCATAGTAGGATGTCAAGTTATCTGCAGCATGTTAAATCCTTGGCTGGACAATTTGAAGAATTAACTTTCCAACAAATCCCAAGGGATGAGAATGCTGAAGCTGATGCATTGGCCAACCTAGGATCAAGTTGCAGGAGCATGTTGAACACTGCCATACCTATAATCCACATCCTGCATCCTACAATTGATCAATCAGAAACAAACCAAGTTGAAGACCAACCTGATACGTCGGCTAGCTTCTCGAATGAAGAGGCATCTTGGACACTGCCCATAATAACATTTCTGCAGGATGGAACAGTGCCACAAGGTGTAAAAAATGCAAAAGCTTTCAGGATAAAGGTATCTAGATTTATATTAATCGATAATGTACTATTTCGTAAGTCATTTACAGGTTTATACATGAGGTGTCTAGAGCCACAACAAGTTGAACAAGTCTTAAGAGAGCTACATGAAGGTGAATGTGGTAATCATTCTGGGGGCAAGTCACTATCCTCCAAGGCATTGAGAACAGGATATTATTGGCCAACTATGCGCCAGGATGCAATTAATTATGTTCAGAAATGTGATGCTTGTCAGAGACATAGCAACATCTTGCACCAACCTGCCGAACCACTTCATCCTATACTATCACCTTGGCCCTTCATGCAGTGGGGAATGGACATCGTTGGAAAGTTTCCTAAGTCACCTGGGGGTAAAGTATTTATGTTAGCCTTGACTGATTACTTCTCAAAATGGATCGAAGCTGAAGCCTTCGTTCAAGTTAGAGATAAAGAAGTGATTTCGTTCTTGAAGAGAAATATCATCAGCAGGTTTGGAGTCCCTTCAGAAATTGTTTGTGATAATGGTTCTCAGTTCATCAGTAAGAAAACTCAAGACTTCTGCACAAGGTGGGGAATCAAGCTGATTACTTCTACACCGGTACATCCTCAAGCTAATGGACAAGAAGAATCAAGCAACAAGTTGATTGTGAACAACTTGAAGAAACGTTTAGATCAAAAGAAAGGAAGATGGGCTGAAGAGTTGCCACTAGTACTATGGGCAGATAGGACAACTCCTAAGAATGCAACCGGCCAAAATCCCTTCTCCTTAGTATATGGGACTGAAGCCGTAATTCCAGTAGATTCTTCTATCCCAACAGCTAGATATGGTTTAATAACTCCAGAGGACAACCAGATAATACTTGCAAAAGATCTTGATACTGTTGATGAACTAAGAGATTTGGCCAAGATCAGGATGGCGGCCTATCAACAGAGAATTGCCAAGTCTTACAACAAGAATGTGCGCATTAGGAGATTTCAAATTGGAGACATGGTGCTCAGAAAAGTTTTTCAGAACACAAGGGAACTAAATGCAGGCAAACTGGCAGCCAAGTGGGAAGGTCCCTACCTTGTTGATGTAGAAGCTGGTAAAGGTGCATATTGGCTCTCCACCTTGGATGGCATTAGAATACCAAGGAGTTGGAATGCAGTCAATCTTAAAGCTTATTACATGTAAGTTATAGCTTGTCCACTCAATTCCAAAGATCAGGTATGATTTATTTGAGCTTTATTTCAATTTTGTTATTTCAAATTATTAATCTTTCTTGAACACTTACTGACTTAAGCATTGGAGGGGTGTTAGCCAAGCTAACACCCACCCCTAACATGTGTTTTTTTTGCAAGGCAACTCAAAATTCCAACACAGGTCAACTAGGTCAATATGTTCAGACGAATTACCAGAGACAACAACTTGGACTGTTCAAGATGAAATCAGTCAAACTTGCTGACATCATGCTGGATGAAAGCCTAACTTATATGAATGTTCAAGTAAGCATATTAATGTTAAATCTTATGCTTCATTTTCTGAAGTTTGTACTAAGGTTTTAAAGGTTTTCACCTTTAAAAGGTTTAAAGATTATACGTCTTTCTTAAAGTTTAAGGTTCATACACCTTCGCCCGTGCGCACGTTTTCCATATTTGTCTAAATTGTAAGTTGGCCAGTGTATTTATTACATATTTATTACCATCTTGCACTTAGACAAATTGTGAACTCAAGCCATTTACAATTGGTTGTAACATTAACGTGTTACCAAAGATAAAAGTTTAAAAGATTCAAACATCTTTTCATTCCTACTATTAGCATTAACATGTTACATCATGCATTTTAGAAGTCAACTTCAACAAGATGCATCTCTATTTCTACCTTGCCTACGTTACCAAAATGTAATGTCATGGGAGGTCAATCATTTTTACAACCATGATAACCAGAGAAAGTTCAACAAACTGAACTATTTTAAACTAAACCATTCAAAAGGTCTAACCCATGCTATCACAAGACATGAGTTGACCACAATGCAATATGAAGGTTGTCCAAACAAAAACCATTACATCCTAAATTATCTAATTATTTACGAGGACATCCCCCTCGTTGATAAAACCAAAAACATAAAAACAAAATGTTTTAACATCTTACCCTGCAGGACAAACGAAAATAGAAAATTACCTTTCAGGTGGCTCCATCAACCTTATTCTCCTGATTATCATCAACCTGTTCTTCAACAACAATTTCTTGGGGTTTGGAATTCACCTCTCCAGCTTCCTCATCCTGGATTCCTTTGAGTGCAGCCTGTTCATTTTCCAAGTTCCACTCTGTTTGCTTTCCAGCTTGATACTCCTCTATCATTTGGATCCTCGCTTCAAATACCATCTTTCTAGCTTCCCTGGTCATGCGTTCTTCAAGTGCTTCCATAGCGGCCCTATTCAGCTTGTTCATCTCAGGAACTTTCATTACCCATTCTCTAATCTCTTTATCTTTCTTCTTGATTTCAAACTCCATAGTAGCAACCTTTGAATCCCTTTCCTTTTGCACAGATAGCAGCTTCTCCTCAGCCTCAAGCTTATCTTGATAAGACATTTGAGCCTTACCCTTCCAAAGTTGAACCTTTTTAGCCAACATGCTTGTAGCATCATGTGTTGGGTTCCGATCAAACATGTGCAGCGGAATATAGCATTTAAAATTTTGAAACGCAAAGCCATGGATCCGTTCATATGATTAAATCAAATACGACATAAGAATAAAGGAATAAACTAACCCTTGATGGCTATCAAATTCACTTGGTCTTTGGTGGAGGTTTGAAGACTTGATCACGATCACAAAGCTTGAACACGAACTTTGAAGATGATGATTTTCACCCTCTAGCGGTATCCACACTTCGAACGAATATCAAAGGAGCTTCTTTGATCTTGGTTGCTAGACCAAATTGTGAAACACTTTTTCACAATCAAAAGAACTATATGGAATTTATTTTGTGTATTATTTTGTTCTTCAACCAAGAATGTCTTGGAACAAAATAAACCCTATCTCAAACTCTTTGAGACTCACAAAATCATTAGCCTAGAGTGCTGGCCGAATTTGGTCTTTTATACACAAGTATGACCTATTCCAAATAGGAAACTTGTGTCAAAATCCGTCCAAAATTCGTTTCCTAATCAAATTAGGAATCTGCCACCCGACAGTACTGTGCGGCCACCCAGAATGCACTGTGCGGTCGCACAACTATCTGAAACAAACTAATATAAATCTGAACTAAGTGTGCGGCCGCCCAGTCCATTATGTGCGGTCGCCCACTTCCCCAGAAAGTCCAGAATTTCCAAAATTCCAATGTAGTCCTTTTAAAGATTCGTTCTATTGTGTGTGACCCTCTAGGATTATACTAAGTTGGCAATGGGTTCAAACATGAAACCATAAGATATGATTAGGTTCTAGCAAACCATCATACCTACCCAATTAGTATAACTAGATACAAGTTCGCATTCCTCTTAGAATTGGTCATAATCCTTTTGTCCACGATATCATTGAACACAAGTTATGGTCAAAGAGTCAACTTGTTTTGTTCAATACTTTCTCGATTCCGAATATGTTGATAATCCAAATGACATTGATCCAATCAATTCATTTGAGTCCGGCCGAACATTTCATCAACATCATTCCTACGAGAGGCCCAAGCTTGACATCTCTCCGAGGAGGGACAAATCCATTTAGCTTATTATTCTTCCCTACGTGAATCCAATTATGCCAATCATACCCTTTATAACTACTCGGTTAAAAGTAGCGTTTGAATATGTCAAACATAATGTTCATCAAGTGGAAGACTATAATAACTTCATGTCTAAGGATTCAAATGACATAACTATTATGAGACATATGTATGACATAGACCATGACATAAATCTCATAGAGCGGGTCATGTCCAGTACCTTGTTCCAAACAAGTACCCATAAATCTAACATGATCATCCCATGATCATTTAGCCTTTATACTAGTGCTCAACAAGTACTAGGGACGGAGATTATTATAAGTAAACATGAACAACAATAATAATCAAAACATCTCTTTATTGATATGAAATAAATGATAACAATTACAACGTTTATCAAACGTGCCTAGGGCACCACTACCAACAATCTCCCACTCGCCCTAGGCCCAATCTCCCATGTATCTAATACCCATGGACCTAACATGACCATCATGTTTAGCTTGTGGAAGTCATTTTGTTAGTGGGTCCGCAACATTGTCATCAGTAGGTACTCTGAATATATTTACGTCTCCCCTATCAACGATTTCTCGAATGATATGAAAACGCCTAAGTATGTGTTTGGATTTCTGATGTGCTCTTGGTTCCTTTGCTTGAGCAATAGCACCATTATTATCACAATAAAGGTCTATTGGATTAGCAATACTAGGAACCACTTCAAGTTCAGTTATGAACTTCTTAATCCAAACAGCTTCCTTTGCAGCATCCGATGCAGCAATATACTCAGCTTCTGTTGTAGAATCAGCGGTTGTACTTTGCTTGGAACTCTTCCAGCTTACAGCTCCACCATTTAACATAAACACAAAACCCGATTGCGATCGTCTATCATCTTTGTCAGTTTGGAAGCTTGCATCCGTGTAAGCATTTACAACAAGATCATCTTCCATTCCTCCATAGACCAAAAACGAGTCTTTAGTCCTTCTCAAGTACTTAAGAATCGCTTTTACAGCTATCCAGTGATTTTCGCCAGGGTCGGATTGGTATCTACTTGTCATGCTCAAAGCATAAGACACATCCGGCCTAGTACAAATCATGGCATACATGATGGACCCAATTGCCGAAGCATATGGAACATCATTCATTTTCTCACGCTCATCTTTTGTCTTAGGATATTGAGTCTTGCTTAGAGAAACTCCATGTAACACGGGAAAGGTGCCTCTCTTAGAATTTTCCATACGGAATCTTCTAATGACCTTGTCAATGTATGTACTTTGGCTTAAACCAAGTAGCCTCCTTGATCTATCTCTATAGATCTTAATGCCAAGTATATATGCGGCTTCACCCATATCTTTCATTGCGAAGCACTTTCCTAACCAAGTCTTCACAGACTGAAGTGTAGGAATGTCGTTTCCAATGACCAATATGTCATCCACGTATAAAATAAGGAATAGCACTATGCTCTCACTAATCTTCTTGTATACACAAGGCTCATCTTCGTTCTTGATGAAACCAAACTCTTTGACCGATTCATCAAAACGGAGATTCCAACTCCTTGAAGCTTGCTTCAATCCATAGATGGATCTTTGCAATTTGCATACCTTAGAATCTTGTTCAAAACCTTCTGGTTGTGTCATATACACATCCTCTTGGAGTTTTCCATTCAGGAAAACGGTTTTGACGTCCATCTGCCATATTTCATAGTCATGATATGCGGCAATGGCAAGCAAAATTCTTATAGACTTGATCATTGCTACGGGTGAAAAGGTCTCATCATAGTCAATACCATGAACTTGCCTATAACCCTTCGCTACAAGCCTAGCTTTGTAAGTATGCACCTTCCCATCCATGTCAGTCTTCTTCTTGAAGACCCATTTGCATCCTATGGTTTTTACACCTTCGGGCGCATCAATCAAATTCCAAACTTGATTGTCTTGCATGGATTGCAATTCGGATTCCATGGCTCCAAGCCACTTGTCCGAATCAGGAGAAGACATCGCCTCTTGGTAGGTTGACGGTTCATCATTCTCAATGATTTCTACCTCATTACTATCCGTTACGAGAAATCCATATCTCTCGGGCTCGGATCGTAACCTACTAGATCTACGAGATGCTTGTGTATTTTGAACAGGTTCCACAACTCCTTGTGGTTCTTGTTCTTGTTCCACTATTGGTTCAATGTTATTTTCTGGGTCTCGAATTTCTTCAAGATTTATTTTACTCACACTGATTTCTTTGGAGAGAAACTCTTTCTTTAGAAAGACACCAGTTCGGGCAACAAACACTTTGTTGTCCTCTCGGTTGTAAAAGTAATATCCTTTAGTTTCCTTAGGATATCCCACGAAAATACATTTATCAGATTTGTGTGCTAGTTTGTCAGAGATAAGTCTCTTGACATAAACTTCGCAACCCCAAATCCTCATGAAAGATAAACTAGGTTTCTTTCCACTCCACATCTCATATGGAGTCTTTGGAAACGATTTAGTTGGAACTTGATTTAGTGTGAAAGCAGCGGTTTCTAGGGCGTAACCCCAAAAGGATATTGGAAGATCAACTTGACTCATCATTGATCGAACCATGTCTAACAAAGTCCGATTTCTCCTCTCAGACACACCATTCCATTGTGGTGTTCCGGGCGGAGTCAATTGTGAAACTATTCCACAATTCTTTAGATGATCATCAAATTCTTGACTTAAGTATTCACCACCTCGATCTGATCGAAGTGCCTTTATACTTTTGCCAAGTTGTTTTTCTACTTCATTTTGAAATATTCTAAATATCTCAAATGCTTCACTTTTATGTTTCATTAGGTAAACATACCCAAATCTACTATAATCATCAGTGAAGGTTATGAAGTATTGAAATCCTCCCCTAGCATTGCTACTTAATGGTCCGCATACATCGGAATGTATCAACCCCAATAAGTCGCTTTCCCTTTCACCCAACTTGGTAAAAGGTGTCTTAGTCATTTTTCCAAGAAGACATGACTCACAAGTATCATATGACTCTAAGTCACATGAACCCAAAAGTCCGTCCCCATGGAGTTTTGAGATACGCTTCTCATTAATATGACCAAGACGGCAATGCCACAAATAAGTATGATTTACATCATTAGGTTTAGATTTCTTATTTACATGATAGACATTATTTTCATTCTTGACATCCAAGATATAAAGGCCATTAAATGAATTAGCAATACCATAAAGCACATCATTTAAATAAATAGAAAATTTCTTATTCTCAATAAGAAACTTAAAACCTTCATTATCCAAACAAGAAATTGAAATAATATTTCTGCTTAAATCCGGAACATAATAACAATTGTTCAAAACAAGAATTAATCCGGAAGGTAAAGTGACTTCATAAGTCCCTACGGCTAAAGCAGCAACTCTTGCTCCATTCCCCACGCGTAGATCTACTTCACCTTCTTTAAGCAGTCTCCTATTCTTTAGTCCCTGCACATTTAGACAAATGTGAGAACCACATCCGGTATCCAATACCTAAGAATCAGTGGTAGAAAGGAGAATATCTATCATATAGATACCTGAAGTCGACGCAGCCTTGCTGCTCTTCTTCTTCTTTTGCTCTTCCAAGAAAGCCTTGCAATTACGTTTCCAATGACCAATTTCTTGACAATGGAAACAGATTGCATCATTTTGTGAATCGAGTTTTGCCTCAGAAGCCTTGGCAACCTTTGCCTTGCTTATCTTGGGTTTGACAACTTTTGCCTTACCCTTGCCTTTGGCACCAGGCTTCTTCCCATCATGAACCAAGAGCACGGGAGAAACTTTCTCCACAATTTTCATCTCTGCAGTTTTGAGCATCCCATGCAACTCAGAGAGATTCTTATCCATTCCATGCATGTTATAATTCATTACAAACTGATTATAACTTTTAGGCAATGAATTAAGAATGAGATCCGTGGCTAGCTCCAATGGGATTGGATAGCCAAGTTTCTCAAGGTGCTCTACATAACCTTTCATTTTAAGAAAGTGAGGACTCACTTGCTGCCCTTCATTCATTTTACAAGTAGTGAATGCAACAATGGTCTTGTACCTCTCTTGCCTAGCTTGCTCTTGAAACATAGTTCTCAACTCCACGCCTATCTCATAGGCTTCCAAATGTTCCAAACTTTGTTGGAGTTTTGAACACATAGCGGCAAGAATGAGACAACTTACATCTCTAGAATCATTACGATGTTTCTTGTAATTGTCTCTTTCTACCCTAGGGGCAGTAGGCGGTGGTTCAGCGGGGAGAGGCCCATCGAGAATGTACAACTTATCTTCTTGCCTAAGAACAATTCTTATGCTACGGATCCAATCCATAAAGTTGGTACCATTCTCTTCGAGCTTATCCTTATCAAGGATCGATCGCAACGACATTGATTGAGTGTTATTAGACATTATCTACAAATATGCAAAAAATTTCCAAAATTTAATAAGTACCGATTTTCATTAAAGAGATAAATAATGTATTTTTCAAACAAAATACTCCCACTAAATTATATAACCTTCATATACATCCAATGTATAATATAATTTAAATGGGTTAAGATCCAACTTTAATTTAATTTCAAGTCCGCTAAGGCGGATTACACAAAATCAAATTAATTAGGTAGACAACTCTTGTCAATCATATCTCATATGACTCTTAGTTCCTTTTATGAGATTCTTTAAGAAATCCAATTTCAAAAAGCATGTTAAACCTCATCTTTGCCTAGGCCCAAAACTGTTTTGACGCCCAATTAAGTCTAACCATTTTAAACGCATAGTTAATGTGTCCCGCTAGGGCGTGCCCACATTATCTATCTTTCTCATACATAAATAAATTTAATGCATCTCGCTAGGGCGAATCTACATTAGAGTCACTTATGTACTAACATGTGTTTTAATCATGGCATGGCAATAAAAGACTTAAAACTTTCTTTGAAGGTTCATCACATATAGCATATAACACATTTATGAGCACATAATATAAACATGTTACACATCAAGTTTAGCCACTAAATTAATCCCATTAATTTAAGCATGGTATTTATGTGTCATTAGTTTCTCTATAATTATGAGGATGAGACTATTTCAACTTTGGTCATTATCTCCAAATCAAGACAACAAGAAGTGCGGTCGAACTAAGCCATTAGGCAACCACAATCCCGCACTAATTCAAGAGACCAAGAAAGTAGTCCATGTGGCCGAAACTAAGCAATAGATGGTCTCGATGAACGTAGGCCAATTGCATTCACAATTCCACATGGATCTCCAATCATTGAATCAAGAACTTTGTTTCTCAATTTTAGCAATTATGAACTCTTCATAATTCTAACTTCGTTTTATCTTTGAAACTTTGATTGCGATCAATTTTGGGAAACACAATCTCGATGAACGCAGATTAGCCATCCAAAACTTGAACAAATCTAGGAATCACAAGACTAAAACAAATAGGAAAATCAAACCCCAAAATCCATACACAAACCAACTACCCAAAACCCATTCCAGATCAGCAAGTCTGGACTGGTTCTGTTACTGGTTCTGTTGAATCTTTCGAAAAATTCCAGATTCTGGTTTTCAACCAAAATCAGACCTTCTGATCCCCTTGTGCGGCCGCCCAAAAACCCTTGTGCGGTCGCCCAAAACTGTGCGGCCGCCCAAGGCGTTTTGTGCGGTCGCCCGGTGCCATCAGAATGTGCAGAATTTTCAAAGTTCGAAAATTTTGTCTCAAAATTGTTTTTCCCCGATTATTAAAACTTTGATCCAATCAAAAATTAATAACCAACAATTCTGAATCCACCATAATTTATTTATTGCGATTGAATCGTGCGATTAAAGTTGTAAATCAATAAACCACATAAAATCACATAACACATAAACATCACATATTCCAATATTCATATCATGCAAGGCACATAAATAATTTATATACACATAACACGATCAAGGCATTGAAATAATCAACATGAACGGGGCTCTCATACCACTGTTGGGTTCCGATCAAACATGCGCAGCGGAATATAGCATTTAAAATTTTGAAACCCAAAGCCATGGATCCGTTCATATGATTAAATCAAATACGACATAAGAATAAACGAATAAACTAACCCTTGATGGCTATCAAATTCTCTTGGTCTTTGGTGGAGGTTTGAAGACTTGATCACGATCACAAAGCTTGAACACGAACTTTGAAGATGATGATTTTCACCCTCTAGCGGTATCCACACTTCGAACGAATATCAAAGGAGCTTCTTTGATCTTGGTTGCTAGACCAAATTGTGAAACACTTTTTCACAATCAAAAGAACTATATGGAATTTATTTTGTGTATTATTTTGTTCTTCAACCAAGAATGTCTTGGAACAAAATAAACCCTCTCTCAAACTCTTTGAGACTCACAAAATCATTAGCCTAGAGTACTGGCCGAATTTGGTCTTTTATACACAAGTATGACCTATTCCAAATAGGAAACTTGTGTCAAAATCCGTCCAAAATTCGTTTCCTAATCAAATTAGGAATCTGCCACCCGACAGTACTGTGCGGCCGCCCAGAATGCACTGTGCGGTCGCACAACTATCTGAAACAAACTAGTACAAATCTGAGCTAAGTGTGCGGCCACCCAGTCCATTATGTGCGGTCGCCCACTTCCCCAGAAAGTCCAGAATTTCCAAAATTCCAATGTAGTCCTTTTAAAGATTCGTTCTATTGTGTGTGACCCTCTAGGATTATACTAAGTTGGCAATGGGTTCAAACATGAAACCATAAGATATGATTAGGTTCTAGCAAACCGTCATACCTACCCAATTAGTATAACTAGATACAAGTTCGCATTCCTCTTAGAATATGTCATAATCCTTTTGTCCACGATATCATTGAACACAAGTCATGGTCAAAGAGTCAACTTGTTTTGTTCAATACTTTCTCGATTCCGAATATGTTGATAATCCAAATGACATTGATCCAATCAATTCATTTGAGTCTGACCGAACATTTCATCAACATCATTCCTACGAGAGGCCCAAGCTTGACATCTCTCCGAGGAGGGACAAATCCATTTAGCTTATTATTCTTCCCTACGTGAATCCGATTATGCCAATCATACCCTTTATAACTACTCGGTTAAAAGTAGCGTTTGAATATGTCAAACATAATGTTCATCAAGTGGAAGACTATAATAACTTCATGTCTAAGGATTCAAATGACATAACTATTATGAGATATATGTATGACATAGACCATGACATAAATCTCATAGAGCGGGTCATGTCCAGTACCTTGTTCCAAACAAGTACCCATAAATCTAACATGATCATCCCATGATCATTTAGCCTTTATACTAGTGCTCAACAAGTAATAGGGACAGAGATTATTATAAGTAAACATGAACAGCAATAATAATCAAAACATCTCTTTATTGATATGAAATAAATGATAACAATTACAACGTTTATCAAACGTGCCTAGGGCACCACTACCAACATCATGTACCTACAATTTGCACTTGGTTATTACAAATATTCAAACACTAAACTTTTGTACATAGTAAAAAACTCTATTTACCTTCTGCACTAATACTTGCTCAATAGGCTCTGCAGTATGAATATCTACAATCTCACTCTTCCTCTTCTTGAAAGACACCATATATCCAATCAATAATTTAGGTTTAGAGCTCTTAACCTTGGGAAGGGGTGGCTTGACATCCTCATTCCTGGGCCTCTTGAACCTGGCAATCAGACTGCTAACACCACCCATGCTAGTTTGAGAAGGAGTAGCTGCAGAAATAACCCATTATTAAGTAGAAATAAGCAGAACTTGAAAAGCATATTTCAAGAAGGAATCTTACCTGAAGACATTCCTGGATCAGCTTGTAGGGTCTTACTAGAGCTATTCTCTTCCTCAACTTCTTCTTCCCCTTGCTCAACCAATGAGGCTGGACGTACAAAGTTACGCTTCTTGGGAGATAAAGCACAAACAGTATTGACCACATGCAAAGTCTCTGGGCGTTTTGGAAATAGTTCATCCAACTTCAAAGCTGCAAAATAAAACCAAGTTGTCAGAATACAGAGTAAAAATCAAAACCTTGTCAATAGCAAAATCAAGAAATCAATGTGGCCCTACCTTCATCCAACCAAAAAGAGTTTATCTTTCCCATTCCCTCCAAGGTAAACTTCTTAACATAGAAAAACCTGTTCTTCCACTTTCTGTCCTTGTCAATTGAATCCGTTACCAAGCTATTTTCCTTAGTCTTAACCCTAAAACCAAACCTCTTACTTCCATGTGACCTTAAGTCATAGCAAAACCCTAGTTCTTCCAAACCAACCCTTAACCCCATCTCAGCGCTCAACCTTTCTAAAGTAACTAAGTTCCTCCATCCTACGGGCATCAACTGGGCGAAGGCCAAACCAGTTACCTCAAAGAAGCGGGTAATCGAAAGGGGAAAAGGGAATGTGAGACCAATCAGGAAAGGATATTCAAGAAAGCAAAGCCATTCATTAGAATCACAATCAGAGGTCATGAGGGCATTAGGGTCGAGGAATTCAACACTTTTGGGAAAAAATTTCTTCAAATTTTCAACATCAGCACTTGTTAACTCACACCTTTCATCATCAGGGTGTTCTATAAACCCTTGACAAGTAAACCCAGTAGGAAGTGTTGGTAGTGGTGCCCTAGGCACGTTTAATAAACGTTGTAATTGTTATCATTTATTTCATATCAATAAAGAGATGTTTTGATTATTATTGTTGTTCATGTTTACTTATAATAATCCCCGTCCCTAGTACTTGTTAAGCACTAGTATAAAGGCTAAATGATCATGAGATGATCATGTTAGATTTATGGGTACTTGTTTGGAATAAGGTACTGGACATGACCCGCTGTATGAGATTTATGTCATGGTCTATGTCATACATATATCTCATATTAGTTATGTCATTCGAATCCTTAGACATGCAGTTATTATAGTCTTCCACTTGATGAACATTGTGTTTGACATATTCAAATGCTACCTTAACACGGTAGTTATAAAGGGTATGATTGGCATAATCGGATTCCCGTTGGGAAGAGTAATAAGCTAAATGGATTTGTCCCTCCACGGAGAGATGTCAAGCTTGGGCCCCTCGGAGGAATGATGTTGATGAAATGTTCGGCCGGACTCAAATGGATTGATTGGATCAATAGCATTTGAATTATCAACATATTCAGAATCGAGAAAGTATTGAACAAGACAAGTTGACTGTTTGACCATGACTTGTGTTCAATGACATCGTGGACAAAGGGATTGTGACATATTCTAAAGGAATGCGAACTTGTATCTAGTTATACTATTTGGGTAGGTCTGACGGTTTGCTAGAACCTAATCATATCTAATGGAATCATGTTTGAGCCCATTGCCAACTTAGTATAATCCTAGAGGGTCACACACAATAGAACGAATCTTAAATAAGAGGACTATATTGGCATTTAGGGTCAGAGGACCTCCGAGGAATTTCTGGAAAATTATGGGCTTCCTGGTCAACCAAGCGGGCGCTTGGGTTGAACCAGGCGGGCGCCTGAATAAGACCGGAAAAGGGGTTGGACCTTCTGGCCAAATAAGCGGGCGCCTGGGTAGGACCAGGCGGGCGCCCGGTATGCCGACAGGAAAATTCCTAATTTGATTAGGAAGGGTTTTTGGCACAAGTTACCTATTTGGAATAGGTCTTAATTGTGTATAAAAACACCAATTTGGCCAGACCATATTTACTAGTGCTTTTGTGAGTCTCAAAGAGTTTGAGAGAGATTTTATTTTGTTCTAAGATATCATTGATTGAGGAACAAAATAATTCACAAATAAATTCCATATAGTTCTTTATTATATTGTGAAAGTGTGTTTCATAATATTGGTCTAGCAACCAAGATCAAAGAAGCTCCTTTGATATTCGTTCGAAGTGTGGATACCGCTAGAGTAGGGATGACCAAAACCGGTTCCGGTTCGGAACCGCCGGTTCCGGTTCAGCATATATGTGACCCTGAACCGGCCCGCGCTTACACCGGTTCCGGTTCCGGTCATCACAATCCGGTTCCGGTACGGTTCCGGTCCAGTTCCGGTTCAGTCCACGCTACCTTTTTTTATTTTTATTTTATCATACAATAATGAATAAACATGTTAAAATTTATTAAAAGACAAGAGATTTTTATTTTATAATACACTAATGAATAAACATGTTAAAATTTATTGAAAAATAAAGGATTTTTATTTTTTTTAATGGAAATGCCGATCCGGTTCCGGTTCCGGTTCGCCGTATATGTGACCCTGAAACGGCCCGCACTTACCACGGTTCCGGTTACTCCGGTTCCGGTTTACTCCCCGGTTTGCTCCGGTTCCGGGCTTTTCCGGTCCGGTTCCGGTCCGGTTTTCCGGTTCCGGTCCGGTTTGGCCATCCCTACGCTAGAGGGTGAAAATCATCATCTCCAAAGTTCGTGTTCAAGCTTTGTGATCGTGATCAAGTCTTCAAGTTTCTCCACCAAGACCGAAGAAAACTTTGATAGTCATCAAGGGTTAGTTTTTCCTTTATTCATTATGTTGTATTTGATTTAATCATATGAGCGGATCCATGGCTTTTGGTTTTTTAAAATTTTAATTGCTATATTCCGCTGCGCATGTTACTTGGAAACCCAACAGTGGTATCAGAGCCCCGTTCATGTTGATTAATTCAATACTTGGATCATGTTGTGTGTATATAAATTGTGTTATGTGCCAAGCATGATATGAATATTGGATTATATGATGTTTATGTGTTATGTGATTTTATGTGGTTTATTGTTTTTAACTTTAATCGCACGATTCAATCGCAATAAAAATTATGGTGGATTCTGAATTATTTCGATTATTGATTTTTGATCAGATCAAAGTTTTAATAATCGGGGAAAAATAATTTGGAGACAAAATTTTCGAACTTTAAAATTCTGACCATTCAGGCGCGCGCTTGGTCATCACCAGGCGGGCGCTCGCTCGGCAGAATATGTTCTGATTTTTGTTAAAATCTGAATATTGAATTTTCGATAAATTCAATAAAACCAGTAACAGAACCAGTCCAGACTTGTTGATCTGGAATGGGTTTTGGGTAGTTGGTTTGTGTGTGGATTTTGGGGTTTGATTTTCCTATTTGTTTTAGTCTTGTGATTCCTAGATTGGTTCAAGTTTTGGATGACTAATCTGCGTTCATCGAGATTGTGTTTCCCAAAATTGATCGCAATCGAAGTTTCAAAGATAAAACGAAGTTAGAATTATGAAGAGTTCATAATTGCTAAAATTAAGAAACAAAGGTTCTTGATTCAATGATTGGAGATCCATGTGGAATTGTGAATGCAATTGGCCTACGTTCATCGAGACCATCTATTGCTTAGTTTCGGCCACATGGACTACTTTCTTGGTTTCTTGAATTGGTGCGGGATTGTGGTTGCCTAATGGCTTAGTTCGACCGCACTTCTTGTTGTCTTGATTTGGAGATAACAACCAAAGTTGAAATAGTCTCATCCTCATAATTATAGAGAAACTAATGACACATAAATATCATGCTTAAATTAATGGAGATTAATTTAGTGGCTAAACTTGATGTGTAACATGTTTATATTATGTGCTCATAAATGTGTTATATGCTATATGTGATGAACCTTCAAAGAAGCCTTGTCTATCTTTCATGAAGATTTGGGGTTGCGAAGCTTTTGTCAAAAGACTTGTCTCAGACAAACTTGCACACAAATCTGATAAATGTATTTTCGTGGGATATCCTAAGGAAACTAGAGGATATTACTTTTACAACCGTGAGGACAACAAAATGTTTGTTGCCCGAACTGGTGTCTTTCTAGAGAAAGAGTTTCTCTCCAAAGAAATCAGTGGGAGTAAAATAAATCTTGAAGAAATTCGAGACCCAGAAAATAACATTGAACCAATAATGGAACAAGAACAAGAACCACAAGGAGTTGTGGAACCTGTTCAAAATACACAAGGAACTCGCAGATCTAGTAGGTTACGATCCGAGCCCGAGAGAGATGGATTTCTCGTAACGGATAGTAATGAGGTAGAAATCATTGAGAATGATGAACCGTCAACCTACCAAGAGGCGATGTCTTCTCCTGATTTGGACAAGTGGCTTGGAGCCATGGAATCCGAATTGCAATCCATGCAAGACAATCATGTTTGGAATTTGATTGATGCCCCCGAAGGTGTAAAAACCATAGGATGCAAATGGGTCTTCAAGAAGAAGACTGACATGGATGGGAAGGTGCATACTTACAAAGCTAGGCTTGTAGCGAAGGGTTATAGGCAAGTTCATGGTATTGACTATGATGAGACCTTTTCACCCGTAGCAATGATCAAGTCTATAAGAATTTTGCTTGCCATTGCCGCATATCATGACTATGAAATATGGCAGATGGACGTCAAAACCGCTTTCCTGAATGGAAAACTCCAAGAGGATGTGTATATGACACAACCAGAAGGTTTTGAACAAGATTCTAAGGTATGCAAATTGCAAAGATCCATCTATGGATTGAAGCAAGCTTCAAGGAGTTGGAATCTTCGTTTTGATGAATCGGTCAAAGAGTTTGGTTTCATCAAAAACAAAGATGAGCCTTGTGTATACAAAAAGGTTAGTGGGAGCATAGTGCTATTCCTTATTTTATATGTGGATTGTCGCGACCCCAACCCCGCGGGCCCGGAGTACGCAAGCTGGACGTCGACTTAAAACCAAAACTCTAAAATATAGAAGTTAAAAATTTCATTTTATACCCAAAAGATTTTAACACAAGGTTTTACAAATCCAAGTTTAAATCAACGAAGTACATCTAACATAAGCTCCACAGCTTATACCCAAAAGAATAAAATATATAATTCTTAATGACGTCAATAATGGTAAAACTATCCCCAAAGGATTATACATTTAAATAATGTATACCGATCCATAACAACCTGCCCCAAAATCTCAAACCTCTCGACGTCCTCCTCGAACCGCGAATCCTAATCCTTTTCCTCCTGGGGGGGGTTAAGGAAAAACAAAGATGGAAATAAACGGGGTGAGATAAAATCTCAGTAAGTTACTAATGCAACTACATGACATGCTAATATGCAATGACCGACAGCAATTAACATAAGACAGATAGCAGCGGAATAATAGGTGACATGCTGTCGAACAGTAACATCCAGTAATCAATCATGTAAATAAACATATAACAACAAATGAGAGGCTCCCTATCGCCAACCGTCCCATACCGGTTGGAAATAACGACCAGCTCATGATGCAACACATAAAGCTGAAATAAACACTCATAAGTGGATACATAGCCAAGGTTTCACCCAACTGAAGAACCAAATAAAGGTCGCTGCGCAGCTTCAATAATCAACAATCAACATCTTCATAGCAGCATGAAAGCTCGAAGAGAAAACCCCGGTACCGGAACCAATAACCATAAAAGTGTCACAAAGGACAAGGACCATGACACAAAGTCATGCCCGTTAGCTAGATACATTCACAAAGGAACGCTAACTTATCCTTTCCAAGGCCAATCTGGAAAAGGGGTATAGTAAGGGCAAAACAATGGTCAACATTATAATGGACTTGGCTTTGCCATTATAATCCTTCCCATCGCCCGATGCAACAAATATGCCAGCTGGGCTTCCAATTAAATGCTAAGTAATAATAATTTAGCATGAATAAACAACTTAAGGTTCCAAAGTAGGGAACCAATCCAATTAATCACCATAAAGATGCAAACGATTACTCATGAAGAGTTCAACAACAACGAACACAAGAAGTTTCTCATAAAAGAGCACAACAACGATAAATGGAATTTCCCATAAAGAGCACAACAACATTGATCATTTAAACCAAGATGATTCCAAGACAAGGACCCATACCAAACACATCCTAAAGATGATACCCACGAGTTATTCATAAAGAGCACAACCCAAACGGTCGCTCACCAATGGCACAATGACTATTACCAAAACGACCCTAAACATTTACTCATAAAGATATACTAGGACTTATGAACTCAACCATCTCATCACACCTGGAATTCCAAAGTAGGAAATCAGAATGGACACACCTTAAGGTTAATCAAACCGTAAGTACTCAATCGCCAATTCACGCTTTACTTCCGTCTATAACGAACCAATTCTAAACACCCCAAACGAATCCAAAAGGTTACTCTTATTAGAACATGATTACGACCGGACTAAACCCTACACTTTAGTGTTCCAAAACCACCCTCTAGGTGCTATAGGATATCACCTAAAACCTAGACCAAGTATTATCCAAAATCAATCCGATTAGAACAATCACGAACCCATCACAAGATGCTCAAACACAAACTTGATCACAAATGATCATCACAAAGATAAGTCAAACCAACAATACCTCAAAAGATGTTCCAAAGTCCAAATTAACACTTAATTAATTTCAAACACAAACTCGATCACAAAGGACCCAATTCTATCACTAGAGTGTACTACAATGTTCACTAAGGTCAACTAGAAGGACACCCAAGGTTTGGATCAAAACGCATTCTTCAATCACGCAAAATTAACAAATGTAAACTTTCAGGGGTTCTGTGCGGCCGCCCAAAAGGGAATGTGCGGTCGCCCAAGATCCTTCAAAACAAGAACAAAAGCTTTCAGATAGATGTGCGGTCGCCCAGACTATTTTGTGCGGCCGCCCAATCTTTTGTATTGCCAGAAATCGGGAAGAACAACATGGGTTCTTCCATTTTCAAACCCAAAACACATTCAACCAAAATCCAACCTTCCAACTCACATACTAATGTACCAAAACAACTAATAAGTCTAAAAAGACTCATACAACAACATTTAACAACCAAAATCAAGAATCAAACCCAACATTCAAGATTTCACCATTTTTTATCAAAACTCCAAATAAATTCCCAATAAATTCCAAACTCAATCAAACTTCAAATATAACACATCAAACATCATATAAACATGATATGAACATTTTAGCATCAAAATGGGGGAAAAGTAACTTACTTGATAAATCTCAAAGTTGACGGAATTCAATTCTTTTTGGTTCTACGCGATCCTATCGACGATCTAAACAAGGTTCATGTTTTAAGAAATGAGAGAAGATGAGAGGAAGAAGAAGAAAATGAAGAGAGAAGTAAGGAAGAAAACTCACCTTTTTGCTTGGAGAGAGAGAAAGAAATGGGCTGGGAAAGATGATGAGGGAGTTGGAGTGTATGAGGGAGAAGGAGGTGTAGGGAGAGGGTAGGAGTAGGATTTAAAAACTTACACAAAGACCCCCTCCTCTAATACTACCCAACTCAATACTCCCCACTAACAACTAAGACCCAATAATACCACATTAACCCAAATGACTCAAATAAAATGCTAGGCATAATTATGATGAACATAAAATGCACACAAAAATATTTAAATAAATAATAATTTAAATAAATAAATAAGCAAATGAATAAATAATAATTATTTATTACTAATAAAATAGAGCCTAGATTTCGGGTCGTGACATTCACTCCCCCTTAAAGAAAATTTGACCCGAATTTTAACGAGACTTACCCGAAAGACCAAGTAGCTACGGATACGATAGTTCCGCCATTTCTCAACTTCCTCAATTGTCCAATCTATCCCACTACAAGGTAACCTTATATAATGCTTACGATAACACTACCTCTCGAACCGAATCATTCCCTCATTATCTTCATTACTAATCAAAATCCACAATCAAAATTGGAGAATCTCAATTGCTCCCAAACATAACTCTCGAGATATCCCAAGCTCACCTTATTCATAACCTTAATTACATTGCAAAGGTGTTTCCTTTTGTAAATCGCATACTTAGTAGTATTCCCCAGAAATTCAAAACATCACCATCCCGAGCCTAAGTAGCTTTCAAAATATGAAAGGCTAAAGAAATTTCTATTTCCACAATATTCATCGAAATGGCTATATCTCTATGGATTACCCTTATAGTGTCTTCACTTTGAGTTAACACCTTAATTTAATAGTACCATACAAACCCCAAAATTTCTCGTACAAAGTGTCTACTTAAAACTATGTCATACTCTCACCCCTTCATTAATCCGGTCTTGAAGTCCAAACAATTCAATATACTCAATAGTCCGCAAAACGATCCAAACTTCATCATCAAAAGATTTTCTCTAACTCCCATTTAAGTCATAATCCGTGCTCATATACCCAAAGGAAATCAACGAACTCTAAATTCAATAGCTAAACCCAGTTAGTCTCTCACGCATACATTTATTGACTTAATGATATTTAAGCTCAATGGTACTACCATCATAATAAACCAATTAGCTAGCAACGTTCCAACTGACCCAATACCAATTCGTGATATTCCTTAATTATGCCCAAGTATTGATAATCAACTTCCTTCACATACCCTTGATCCAATTCGGGAAACGCCACCAAGGAAAGATTTAGGACCATAGAACCACTCTCTAACCAAAATTCAAAATGCCTTTAACATAGATCGAGAAATTATTACTCTCCCCAAATGTACTTATTAGTCTTTTCTAACTTAACACGCTTACCACCATCATCGATTATAAATTCCACCATACACTCATTACCCATAACAAATCGTATACCTCACCATACTAATCCGTTCCGATGCATTCACAGAGATGTACTAAAAGTGACCAAAATTTTCTTCAAGAGATCCTCATTGAATCCTCAACTCCTATAACCCAACCGTTACAATATAGATATTGATCTAATTATCAGTACTACAACCTTGTACCACAACAATGCAATTTAACCCCAAGCTTCTCCTCGAACACTAAGTACTATTCGGAAGAAAATGAAAATCTTACGAATGATAAATACACCCAACAAATTTACCGAAACTAAATACTCGGATTTCAATTAAGGAAAGATAGGTATAACTCTACCCAAAGGAATGGTCTCAAACAGTTTTAAAAAATTAGGAATGGAGAATATAACAATCCCCTACAACAATAGATTAAAGCAATAGTAACATCAAATCTTGTAATAGCAACATGGCTAATTTAGCAGGTGAGACATAACCATACTTAAGCACATCATAAGCACATAAGACTTCATCAGATACCCTAAACTCCTCCATAGGAGTAGACACCTACTACACATAAGTCAAAGACTCAGAAGAAATAAATGCAACTAAATGCACAGAAACACATAAATGCGATGATCCTAAAATGCACGCGCTCGCTCTCACGACGCAAAATAATACCTCCTGAAATTATCCGTTACCTGGTGAGTGCTGATTGATTGCAAATACTCTACCCGAAACCTTGGGCTTCCCCAAAGCATACCTCTTCTGACCCTGTGGTATTCCAGTTCCTGTCCCCGATGACTGAACTCTAAACCTCGGACAATCTTTAACGAAGTGTCCCAACTGACCACACTTCACACATTTTCCCTGCTTCTTCCAACACTTGTCTTCTGAGTGTCCTTTCCTCTGACAGCAGCTGCAGACTTTCCCATTTCGTGTCCCCTTATTAGAACCTTGATTTCCTACTGTTTGTTGCCCTTGAAGTTGCCTTCTGAATCGAGTTTGCACTCCAGAATTACCTCTGTTATCCGAATGTTGCTGTTGTGACTTACTCTGCCCTCCTTGCTTGCCCGGGTTAACCATCTCAGTCTTCCTTTATGTTCCCCAATATCCTGCTCAATCAAGTAGGCTCGATCCACCGCATCCTGAAAAGGTTGAATTCTTGGGCTAAAAGTTGAGTCCTAATAGATGTCCTTAAACCCCTGATCAATCTCATCGCTTTCTGCTCCTCGGTCCGCACAAGGTAGTCACAACACCTGGCTAATTCTGCGAACTTAGCCGAGTACTGTGCTACTGACATCAAGCCTTGCTCCAAGCTGAGGAACTCAATCTCTTTCCGGTTTTGATTTACTAGAGAGATAAAATGATCCTTGAATTTCCTCACGAACCACTCCCAAGGATATGGTACAAGAGTCGCATCCCAACTGGTCTTCAGTGCCTTCCACCAATGTTCCGCAGTCCCCACGAGCTTATAAGCTGCAAACAGAACCCTATCCTCATCAGTGCAACCAAAGACATCGTAGATTTTCTCCATCGATTCTATCCATAGCTCGGCTTTCTTCACATCAGGCTCACCGTCGTACTCACTTGGTTTCAACTTTAAGAACTGCTCCAACCCATATCGCGGAGGTGCTACATGTTCCTCTCTCGGCCCTTGGTCATGAATTGATTTCACGGCGGCTTCAAACCTCCCTTGAAACATTGCACGGTTTTCTTCCCGAAGATCATTCTGATTCTGAGCCCCACTAGAACCTTCACCTGCTCTGCTTCTAGCCATTGAGAACAATTACCTGTATAAAACATCAACCGTTACTCACTCCGAACACAACTACCCTCCTAGGTCGTTCTAGCCACCTATACCGATACTTAGAGCTAAACCATAGCTCTGATACCAACTGTCGCGACCCCAACCCCGCGGGCCCAGAGTATGCGAGCTGGACGTCGACTTAAAACCAAAACTCTAAAATATAGAAGTTAAAAATTTCATTTTATACCCAAAAGATTTTAACACAAGGTTTTACAAATCCAAGTTTAAATCAACGAAGTACATCTAACATAAGCTCCACAGCTTATACCCAAAAGAATAAAATATATAATTCTTAATGACGTTAATAATGGTTAAAACTATCCCCAAAGGATTATACATTTAAATAATGTATACCGATCCATAACAACCTGCCCCAAAATCTCAAACCTCTCGACGTCCTCCTCGAACCGCGAATCCTAATCCTTTTCCTCTTGGGGGGGGGGGGGGGGTTAAGGAAAAACAAAGATGGAAATAAACGGGGTGAGATAAAATCTCAGTAAGTTACTAATGCAACTACATGACATGCTAATATGCAATGACCGACAGCAATTAACATAAGACAGATAGCAGCGGAATAATAGGTGACATGCTGTCGAACAGTAACATCCAGTAATCAATCATGTAAATAAACATATAACAACAAATGAAAGGCTCCCTATCGCCAACCGTCCCATACCGGTTGGAAAAACGACCAGCTCATGATGCAACACATAAAGCTGAAATAAACACTCATAAGTGGATACATAGCCAAGGTTTCACCCAACTGAAGAACCAAATAAAGGTCGCTGCGCAGCTTCAATAATCAACCAATCAACATCTTCATAGCAGCATGAAAGCTCGAAGAGAAAACCCCGGTACCGGAACCAATAACCATAAAAGTGTCACAAAGGACAAGGACCATGACACAAAGTCATGCCCGTTAGCTAGATACATTCACAAAGGAACGCTAACTTATCCTTTCCAAGGCCAATCTGGAAAAGGGGTATAGTAAGGGCAAAACAATGGTCAACATTATAATGGACTTGGCTTTGCCATTATAATCCTTCCCATCGCCCGATGCAACAAATATGCCAGCTGGGCTTCCAATTAAATGCTAAGTAATAATAATTTAGCATGAATAAACAACTTAAGGTTCCAAAGTAGGGAACCAATCCAATTAATCACCATAAAGATGCAAACGATTACTCATGAAGAGTTCAACAACAACGAACACAAGAAGTTTCTCATAAAAGAGCACAACAACGATAAACGGAATTTCCCATAAAGAGCACAACAACATTGATCATTTAAACCAAGATGATTCCAAGACAAGGACCCATACCAAACACATCCTAAAGATGATACCCACGAGTTATTCATAAAGAGCACAACCCAAACGGTCGCTCACCAATGGCACAATGACTATTACCAAAATGACCCTAAACATTTACTCATAAAGATATACTAGGACTTATGAACTCAACCATCTCATCACACCTGGAATTCCAAAGTAGGAAATCAGAATGGACACACCTTAAGGTTAATCAAACCGTAAGTACTCAATCGCCAATTCACGCTTTACTTCCGTCTATAACGAACCAATTCTAAACACCCCAAACGAATCCAAAAGGTACTCTTATTAGAACATGATTACGAGGACTAAAACCTACACTTAGTGTTCCAAAACCACCCTCTAGGTGCTATAGGATATCACCTAAAACCTAGACCAAGATTATCCAAAATCAATCCGATTAGAACAATCACGAACCCATCACAAGATGCTCAAAACACAAACTTGATCACAAATGATCATCACAAAGATAAGTCAAACCAACAATACCTCAAAAGATGTTCCAAAGTCCAAATTAACACTTAATTAATTTCAAACACAAACTCGATCACAAGGACCCAATTCTATCACTAGAGTGACTACAATGTTCACTAAGGTCAACTAGAAGGACACCCAAGGTTTGGATCAAAACGCATTCTTCAATCACGCAAAATTAACAAATGTAAACTTTCAGGGGTTCTGTGCGGCCGCCAAAAAGGGAATGTGCGGTCGCCCAAGATCCTTCAAAACAAGAACAAAAGCTTTCAGATAGATGTGCGGTCGCCCAGACTATTTTGTGCGGCCGCCCAATCTTTTTTTATTGCCAGAAATCGGGAAGAACAACATGGGTTCTTCCATTTTCAAACCCAAAACACATTCAACCAAAATCCAACCTTCCAACTCACATACTAATGTACCAAAACACACTAATAAGTCTAAAGACTCATACAAACAACATTAACAACCAAAATCAAGAATCAAACCCAAATTCAAGATTTCACCATTTTTTATCAAAACTCCAAATAAATTCCCAATAAATTCCAAACTCAATCAAACTTCAAATAACACATCAAACATCATATAAACATGATATGAACATTTTAGCATCAAAATGGGGGAAAAGTAACTTACTTGATAAATCTCAAAGTTGACGGAATTCAATTCTTTTTGGTTCTACGCGATCCTATCGACGAATAAACAAGGTTCATGTTTTAAGAAATGAGAGAAGATGAGAGGAAGAAGAAGAAAATGAAGAGAGAAGTAAGGAAAGAAAACTCACCTTTTTGCTTGGAGAGAGAGAAAGAAATGGGCTGGGAAAGATGATGAGGGAGTTGGAGGTATGAGGGAGAAGGAGGTGTAGGGAGAGGGTAGGAGTAGGATTTAAAAACTTACACAAAGACCCCCTCCTCTATAATCGACCCAACTCAATACTCCCCACTAACAACTAAGACCCAATAATACCACATTAACCCAAATGACTCAAATAAAATGCTAGGCATAATTATGATGAACATAAAATGCACACAAAAATATTTAAATAAATAATAATTTAAATAAATAAATAAGCAAATGAATAAATAATAATTATTTATTACTAATAAAATAAGCCTAGATTTGGGTCGTGACATGGATGACATATTGCTCATTGGAAACGACATCGTGGACAAAGACAAGTTGACTGTTTGACCATGACTTGTGTTCAATGACATCCTGGACAAAGGGATTGTGACATATTCTAAAGGAATGCGAACTGTATCTAGTTATACTATTTGGGTAGGTATGACGGTTGCTAGAACCTAATCATATCTTATGGAATCATGTTTGAGCCCATTGCCAACTTAGTATAATCCTAGAGGGGTCACACACAATAGAACGAATCTTAAATAAGAGGGACTATATTGGCATTTAGGGTCGGAGGACCTCCGAGGAATTTCTGGAAAATTATGGGCTTCCTGGTCAACCAAGGGGGCGCTTGGGTTGAACCAGGCGGGCGCTGAATAAGACCGGAAAAGGGGTTGGACCTTCTGGCCAAATAAGCGGGCGCCTGGGTAGGACCAGGCGGCGCGCCCGGTATGCGACAGGAAAATTCCTAATTTGATTAGGAAAAGTTTTTGGCACAAGTTTACCTATTTGGAATAGGTCTTAATTGTGTATAACAACACCAATTCGGCCAGACCATATTTACTAGTGCTTTTGTGAGTCTCAAAGAGTTTGAGAGAGATTTTATTTTGTTCTAAGATATCATTGATTGAGGAACAAAATAATTCACAAATAAATTCCATATAGTTCTTTATTATATTGTGAAAGTGTGTTTCATAATATTGGTCTAGCAACCCAAGATCAAAGAAGCTCCTTTGATATTCGTTCGAAGTGTGGATACCGCTAGAGGGTGAAAATCATCATCTCCAAAGTTCGTGTTCAAGCTTTGTGATCATGATCAAGTCTTCAAGTTTCTCCACCAAGACCGAAGAAAAACTTTGATAGTCATCAAGGGTTAGTTTTTCTTTATTCATTATGTTGTATTTGATTAATCATATGAGCAGATCCATGGCTTTGGGTTTCTTAAAAATTTTAATTGCTATATTCCGCTGCGCATGTTACTTGGAAACCCAACAGGAAGATCACTAGACATTCTAAGAAAAAGAGCAAAAATCTTAGAGAGAAATAACTCACCTCTGCAAACTGAAGAAGGTGCTAGAAACCCTTGTGAATTGTTTTCGAGAATAAGGGAAAGTCAAGAAGCTGGCCTTAAATAGGAGTAGACGGTTATATAGTTCAAGGAGGTTTCAAAAAGCCTACTCACCTATGAAACTACCCCATCACGTCATTTAATGCGGATAGTGGGTGCCAGCAGTTGAGGGTTAATTTTTGACCTTAAAAAAATTCCCTTTTAGATAAAAAAATTAAGGGGCAATTGTTTGGGAGTAAAAATCTGCATCATGTCTGCATCTTGAAGTATTCAACTTGTCCCGCTATCCTGCATCCTGACTGTTGGTAGTGGTGCCCTAAGCACGTTTAATAAACGTTGTAATTGTTATCATTTATTTCATATCAATAAAGAGATGTTTTGATATTATTGTTGTTATGGTTTACTTATAATAATCTCCGTCCCTATACTTGTTAAGCACTAGTATAAAGGCTAAATGATCATGTTAGATTTATGGGTACTTGTTTGGAACAAGGTAATGGACATGACCCGCTTTATGAGATTTATGTCATGGTCTATGTCATACATATATCTCATATTAGTTTCTGTCATTTGAATCCTTAGACATGAAGTTATTATAGTCTTCCACTTGATGAACATTATGTTTGACATATTCAAACGCTACTTTTAACGCGAGTAGTTTTAAAGGGTATGATTGGCATAATCGGATTCACGTAGGAAGAATAATAAGCTAAATGGATTGTCACCTCCTCGGAGAGATGTCAAGCTTGGGCCTCTCGTAGAATGATGTTGATGAATGTTGGCCGACTCAAAATGAATTGATTGGATCAATGTCATTGGATTATCAACATTTCGGAATCGAGAAAGTATTGAACAAAAACTAGTTGACTCTTTGACCATGACTTGTGTTCAATGATATCGTGGACAAAAGGATTATACATATTCTAAGAGGAATGCGAACTTGTATCTAGTTATACTAATTGGGTAGGTATGACGGTTTGCTAGAACCTAATCATATCTTATGGTTTCATGTTTGAACCCATTGCCAACTTAGTATAATCCTAGAGGGTCACACACAATAGAACGAATCTTTAAAAGGACTATATTTGGAATTTTGGAAAT
>JAOWBW010003023.1:0-43614 GCA_026119855.1 Campanula takesimana
CACTTTGGGGTTTAGTAGAGCCTTCTTTGCTTGCACTCACATCACATCTTGAAAATAGAAGATCGCCATTCTTTGAACTGGGGTTAGGAATCCCTTTTCAGCAAGTTCATCGGCCGTATAGCTTATCCGTTTAGGTTTTGCATTTGGTGAGCGACGATTTTCATTATCATCCTCATCATCGGAATGAACGACCAAACAAATGTGACCTTCTTCAGAATCCTCATCGCTTTCATCAGAATCTGACTCTATCTAGGTAGCTAACTCTTTTGTGGTAGAGTCCTCTTCAGCAACCATCCCCTTTTGCTTTGAGTATCTTGGAGTGAAGTTGCTTTTTCTTCATATATACTCATACTTGGGAATTGGGCATTCTGATGCGAAATGACCGGGTTTCCTGCAATTAAAACAAACGAGATCCTCTTTCTTCTTTAAGAAGGTGGAGTACCTCTTTTTTACTTGTTGAGCTGCTCCTTGAGAACCTTGCTGGAGCTTTGCTGGATGATCCGGGCCTTGCTGATTTTCTGAACTTTTGAAATCTTTTCACGAACATAGCAAAGTCATCATCGTCCATATCTAATAAATCAGATGTGGGAGGATTTTTGGATCTTCTTCCTCGATCACTTCTTCCTTTTGAGAGACCAACGATAAACTCTTAGTTTTTCCTTCCATTTATTCAATGTTATGGAGCTTGATATCAAAAACCTTGAGGTTGGCATAGAGGCTTTTGAGAGGCATATCATCTAGTAGCTTGGTGTCTTCAAGAGTGTTTCCTTTGTGAAGATATTGAGAACCAAGAGCGGCAAGAAAATTAACATTAATTTCTTTCTTGGTAAGTTCTTTCCAAGGCGGTGTAAGTACTCACTACCAATCTCACAATACGATCATAAGTGGCTCTGAGTGATTCACCGGGGATCTTAGCAAAGTTGTTGAATCTTCTTGAATTGCAAACTTTTTGCTTCCTTGCAAGCTTGATCTCCTTCGATGTAATCTTCAATTGTATCCCAAAGTTCTTTTGCAGTAGCACATTCCATGATTTGTCGACAATGTGAGTACTTAAAGTACTTAGGAGTATGCTTTTGCTTTCACATCCATTCCAACCAGTCTTTCTCTCATCGGTCCATTCAGCTTTTGGTTCTTGAGTGATGGTATATCTGCATTGGTTTCTGGATTTCAGATTTTTTAGCTTTCATTGGGAGTATGGTCCAGTGGTAAGACAATCACCAAGTTGCTCATCCATAGAGTTGAACTGAGTTAGAATGATGTGCTTCCATACGTCAAAGTTATCTGTCGAACGCTGGAACGTAAGTGAAGTTAACCGTTGCCATAGTTTTTGATTGCCATTTTGAATCGGCACCCAAGCTGTTAAGCTTGAAAACAGAGGTTTTATAAAAGTGTTTGCTCTGATACCACTTGTTGGTCCCAAAGACAAACACAAGGGTATGAGAAAGGAGGCTAGAGGGGGGGGTGAATAGCCTACTTAAAATTTCAACCCTTTTCAAAATTCAACCAAGTGCTTACAATCTTGAGTTTTGCGGTCAAGTAATAAACCACGCGGTCAAGGTGTAATATGCACAGCGGAAGTTTTCGATAGAAATAAGGTATGGTTGTTTTGATAAAAATCTCTAAGTGTATTCTTTCTCACGGTCAAGATGTTCCGGTCGAGAGAGATGCGGTCAAGTGATTTGCGGTCAGAGATTTGCGGTCAGATGGTTGAGAGATTGAAAGTTGTTGTCTTAGAAGTTTTGGCAAAAGATAAGTTAGTCAGATTTTAACTTAGGCAATGTGGAGAACAATAAACACAATTCACAACAGTTCTTAAATCTGAAAGATCAAACACTAAACGACAAACAAGATTAATATGAACAATAAAGAATAAGATGAACAATACTTGAAATTAAATTTACAGAAAGTAAAATGACACAAGTATTTGGAAAGGTTCGATCTGTTAAAAGATCTACGTCCTTTACCAAGATGGTCAGTCTTGGATTTTGAATGGAGGAATATATTGATTCTTGAGTGTACAGATTACAGAGATGAAGCTTTGAATCAACACCTACTTTCTATGAAAGTAAATCTAGACTTAGACCAGTGTATCCCTTTGATTCAATCTATGTGATTGATCAATTGGGGTGAGTATGTGTGTAAGAATCAGAAGCTCTTTAAAATCTAAGTGATTGTAGAGCCTAATGAATCTGAGTGTTACAAGGCTTGAGAGGACTTGAATGTTGCTGGAGAGCTTTGAAGGTTTGAAGTGAGTTCTTTGAAGATTCAAAGGATTCTGGAAATCTTGAGTTATGATCTACAATCACCAAGTATTTCAACAGCAATTTCTCTCTTTAAATCTCAGCAATGTTCAATGAAGAACTTAAGGGCTATTATATAGCCTTGAATGAGAAATAGCTGTTGGGAAATACTTGGGCTCCAAGTTGAAGGACAATGAGCTGTTGAAATCAGATTGGAGCTCAGACTAAGTTGTCCTTTTTGTTGCAGAGTAGTAGTGGTCCCACTAACAGATGTATTCAAATTTGAAATTTGAATTTGGCAACATTCTAAACTAACCATAGTTTGACCAAGGTTAGTTTGAACAAACTTGGGTTACTTGGACATCTTCACTTGCGGTCGAGACCTTACGGTCGAGAGTTTCACGGTCATGTGGTCTTCACGGAAGTGGTCTTCCACGGTCAAGTGGTTTTCCACGGTCAAGTGATCTACTCACGGTCGAGATATTCACGGTCAAGGACATGACCACTAAATTTCCAGACTTAAAATTTTAAGGCCTAACAATCTAAAGCTATACTATTAAGTGGACTATTCTAAAAATGAAGTTTAACAATTTCTTACAATAATATATCCTAAAGTCTACAAAAGAAAAATTAGGTTATGGGATCAATCAAATCTAGGTAATAGGAGTGGTTTATAATAAGCATACCCAACAGTAGTACTTCTTCAGGTTGTCCATGTTTACGGGCTTTGCAGTTGATCTCCATCTAGGTCTGCGAGTTGTGCCGCTCCTCCAGAGGAGACTTTCTTGACTATGTAAGGGCCTATCCATCTGGTCCCCACTTTCCCATAGGATTGAATGGTCCAGGACGTGTTCACGTAAGATAAGGTCCCTTTCTTTGATGTTCTGGATTTGACTTTCTTATTGAATGATCGGGCCATTCTCCGTTGATAGCTTGGATATGCTCGGCAACTCGAAGTCGTCGTTCATCTAGCAGGGCTAGTTGTTCATAACGGCTGTTCAACCATGCGACTTCATTCACTTGGTTTTCTATGAGAACCCTTAGTGATGGTACTTCTAGTTCGTGGTAAACTACTTCCATCCCATAGGTTAGGAGGTATGGAGTTTCACCGGTGGTAGTACGGATTGAAGTACGGTATCCCCAGAGTGCAAAAGGTAACTTGTCGGGCCAGTCTCTGCCAGTCTTAGCCGTTTTACTAATGATGGTCTCTATGGTCTTGTTAGCAGCTTTGACTGCTCCATTGGTTTGTGGTCGGTATGGTGATGACTTATGTCTCTCTATCTTGTACTCTGCAAGTAGTTGGTCACATTCTTTCTCGAAGTGTGTGCCATTGTCGGATATCATCTCATGAGGTACCCATATCGGCAATTATATTGGTCTTAATGAACTCAGCCACCTTTTTGGCATTCAAGACTTTGTAGGATTGAGCTTCGATCCACTTAGTGAAGTAATCAACGGCGACCAACACGAATGAGTGTCCATTATGACCCATTGGTGAAATTTTGCCAATAACGTCTATTCCCCATGTAGAGAACAACCAAGGGGATGTCATGGGGTATAACACGGACGGTGGTGCATGTTGCAGGTTGGCATGTATCTGGCACTTGTGGCATTTTATAACCATCCCGGTGTAGTCGGATTCCATAGTAGCCCAGTAGTACCCTAGTCGGATAATTTTCGTTGCTAGCATATTGCCATTCATGTGGGTTCCATAGACTCCTTGATGGACTTGGTCCATGATTTCTACGGCTTCGTGCTCATTGGCACAGAATAGACACTGCTCGTGGTGTTTCTTGTAGAGGCGATCACCTATGATAACGAATTGGGCGGCAAACCATTTTAGGGATATCTTTGCTTTAGGTGATGCGTCTGATGGGAATGTTCCATCTAGGAGGAAACGCGATACATCATAATACCAAGGTTTATCGTCTAAGGCATTCACAGAGTTTACACTCTTCTTTGTAGTCGTGCAGGTCTATGATCGAGTAATAAGCAGGAGTCGTTCGCCTCGCGACTTTGAAGGTCTTGACCTCAGTCCATTCGGGAATTTCCACAAGTGATGCTAGCATTGCTAGCGAGTCTGCTAAGCGGTTCTTATCTCTAGGAAGTGTTGGGTTTTGATGCATCATGCGCAGCGGAATAAACAGATAAAATCAAACACCCAAGAGCCCGGATCCGTGCATATTGATTAAATTAAATACAAGATGAAAAAAACATACCCTTGAAGATCGAATCTATGAACACGGACTTTAAGGTGTTAAAGCAAACACCCTCTATTGGTATCCACACATCGAACGGATATCAAGAACACCTTCTTGATCTGGATTGCTAGACCCAAGGCTTGATGAAGAAACGATTTCTTCGTAAGAATTATTTTGCTTCATTGATTATTGAGTTATGATGATTCTAAATCTCAAAACTAATAATACCCTCTATATGTGTGTAATTGTTTCTCAAACAACATGTTATGATTTCTAAAATCAACCATTAGCTTTTTCAAACCCGACTGCACACATATATAATAGGGTATAAACCTAATTCCTTTTGGGATCAGAATTCCTTGTCAAACAAGAGATCTGAACAAACTGTTTTCCATCTGGACAAACCATCCGTATGGATTGGTTGGGTGGCTCCCAAACCATCCGTATGGATCCTTCCAACAGGATCCAGTTTTTCTCGTTTTCTGTTCCTTATTCAATCTGTTCTATTGTATGTGACCCAATAGGATTATACTAAGTTGGCAACGAGTCCGAACGAGTCAGAACCCGTAAGTCATAAGCGGACTCTAGCAAGCCATTATGACTACCCAATTAGTATAACTTTGAAAGCCCAAAGTAACCTTATAGAACAAATCACAATCCCTTTGTCACACGATATCATATTGGACATAAGTCATGGTCCACGTCAACTTATGTTGTCCAATGCTTTCTCGATCTCGAGTAGATTGATATGAGCAAATAACATTGAACGCTTCAATTTATTTGGGTACGTCCGTACACTATTATCAATCTCACTCATCGAGTGGCCAAGCAGATATCTCTCTTGAGAGAGGGACAAATCCCATCTTGACTTATCATTCTTCCCTACAAGAATCCGATTATGCCAATCGTAGCCTTTATAACTTCCCGTTTAGGGGTAGCGTTTGAGTACGTCAAACATAATGTTCATCATGTGGAAGACTATGATAATCTCAGGTCTAAGGATGAATGATATAACTATTATGAGATTTAATTATGACATTTGACCATGACATAAATCTCATAACGGGTCTATCCAGTACTTGTTCTCCAACATGTACCCACAAGTTTAATCCACATCCTATGCGCTATAATCATCATATGATTATCCAATAAACTCATGCTAGCCCTTCATAAGTGCTAGGGACAATGATTATTATAATAAACATGCAAAAGATATAATAATCGGGTTTGTTATCTCTATAACAATGAAGCTATGATCTAACGCATAGGCCTTTCTCAAGGGCCTAGGGCATAATATCCAACAATCTCCCACTTGCACTAGGCCCAATAAACGCGTATCCAATACCCATTGAGCTTAGTTATGATCTCTATCATAATTTCAAACGGGCTTATGTAGGATAATTATCCTTGTTATTATCATGAGGTATTTTGCATATTTTGACATCTCCCATCTTTGACGATTTCTTGAGTAAGATAGAAATGTCTGAGTATATGTCTAGATAAGATATTAGTCCCTTGACTTGTGTAATAACGATTATTGACACAATGAAGGTACATTAAATTAGTGACACTAGAAACGATTTCTAGTTTACTAATTAGAATCTTAATCTTAACATTTTTCTAGTTGCATCTCATGCCACTAGATACTTAACCTTTTGTAGAATAGTAATGGTCCATTTAGAACTCTTCTAACACCATTATTAGACGTAAACATGTATTTATACTGTAATATTTATCTTTGTTGGTTTATAAGAAAGCATCTATGTAACTATTACAAGATCATCTTTCATTCCATCAAAGATCAAGAATGAAACCTTTAGTTCCTTTTAGAGAACATAAGAGTGTTTCTTAACTAGTGACTCTCACTAGGATCCGATTGGTATCATCTCATCATACTCCAAGTATATGACTCATACGGTCTTAGTACATTTACATGACTTACATGATAGATCCAATTGCCGAAGCATATGGAATCCTAATCATGTACTCTTGCTCATTAGTCTTCCAGTAAGACTAAATCTTGCAAAGATTAATGCCATTAGACTTTCACAAGTAACCTCTCCAAGAGTCTTGCATAGTGAATTTTTCACTATCTTGTCTTTACTAGTACTTTGACTTTAACCAAACAACGTTTTAGACTTGTCTTCATAAATCTAAATTCCAATGATATAGGTGGCTTTTATCCAAGTCTTTCATTTAGAAACTCTTTCAGAAAGAATTATATGTCAACAACATATATATATGACTAGGAATAATATTACGCTCCCACGAAATTTATTGTAATCACAAGTCTCATTTTTTATGAATTCAAACTCTTTGAATACTACATCAAAATGAAATTTCACTCCAAGTAGTTTGCTTCAATCCATCTCATGAATTTCTGCAACTTGCATATTTTATTAGAATTTTATGGATCAATCAAAACTTTTAGGTTGTATCAAACACATCCTAATGTAAGTTCCTGTTAAGGAATATAGTTTTGACATACATCTGTCATATTACATATTTGAAATATGAAGTCATGACAATTAGAATTCTAATAACATTAAGCATGACTACGGGTGATGAAGTTTCATCATAATCAACATCATGAATTAACTTTTCTCAATAAGTCGTGCTTTATCAGTATGCACCTTGCGATCCATGTCCGTTTTCTCCAAGAAAACTCATTTTCTATCCTATGGTTTTTAAGCCTTAGGGTAGAACAATCAAGTTCGAAACTTAATTATGATACATGGATTGCACTTTTAAACTTTATGACTCCAAGTCATTGATCCAAATCCGGAGCGGACTTTGCATCTTGATAGGTAATAGGTCAATCATTCGCAATGATATCTTCCCTATTACTTTCTATTACGAGAAATCAATATTTCTTGTTATAGATAGTATCCTATCAGTTATGCAAATTTCTTGTGTATACTTGAACGAATTTCCACAACTCCTTGTGAAACTTTATTCAACTTCCATCTTAGGTTCCATGTCATTTTCTGGGTCTCAAACTCTTCGAGATATATTTTACTCCCACTAGTTCTTTAGAGATAAACGATTTATCTAGAAAGTGCTATTTAGAGTGACAAATGATTTGTACTCTAAAGGGTGTAAAATTAATATCATTAAGATATCCCATAAAATACATTTATTAGATTTAGGTGTGATTTTGTCCAAGACAAAACTTTTCTCAAAAGTATCATATCACAAATCTTTATGAAAGACAAACCAAGTTTTCTTTCATTCCATATCTTATATGGTATAACGAACCTCCTTATACGAATCTCAATTTAGTGTAATCGCAGCTGTTTCCAGCACATAATCCAGAAGGATAATTAAAGATCAGTTTGACTTATTATGAGACGAAAAACTGTGTTTTACAGACAATCTGTAAACTTCTGAAACATCATCCGTACGGCTGCTGTTTCCAGATTCTGTTTTTCTTAAATTGCAGACTTTCTGCAGAATTCTCATCGAGTCCAAGGCTCAAATATTTATTACTTTGATCTAATCAGAGTACATCAATACTTTTGCCATGAGGTGTTGAAATCCTTTCTAGCATTGTTACTTTAATAAACTACATACATCAAAATGTATAAGTTCAAAGAGTACTTCCTCTTACTACTATTAGTAAAAGATATCTTGATCAATTTCTAAGATTCACATCTATCACATGATTCAAAATCATATGAATTTAAAAGTCCGTCCATGGAATTTTAGATATGTGTTTCTTATAATTTGATATAGACATTAATGTTTTTTAAGAATGTAACGATTACATCCTTATATTTAGATTTCCATTATTTACATTATGCTCATTATTTTGTTCTTCCAATATAAAGATATTAAGTCCCATTATATGATTAGCAATACAATAAGGCAAATCATATTTAATGGAACACTTTCTTATTCGAAATAAGAAATATCCATAATCTTCTAATGAAGAAACCAAAATAATATTTCTACTTAAAATAAGAACATAGCACCATTTGTTCAAAACAAATATGAACTTATTAGGTAAAGACACTTCGCAAGTTCCTATGATTAATGTTGCAACCATTGCATCATTATTGCCACATAGGTTAATCTTTACCCTTACAAGTAGAAATTTTAACATAAATACTTGAAGTGGTAGTCCAACTACCCTTCCTTTTGATCTTTTAATTCAAATTGTAATTTCACCAACGGTCAATCCTATTGCCAAGGTACAAATTACATTCTTTGGATTTTAGGTTTTGCCACAAATATTTCCTTTTAGGCTTGACAACTTTTGTCTTGCCTTTATCTTAAATCCTTGTCCTTATTAACCTTTAGAGTTTGAGAATGTTTCCATTTGATATTAAGACATAGCATTTTAAACATCAAATGTCGCTTATGAATTGATATCAAATCCGTTTGTTAGTTCCAAACTAACATGATAACCAATCCAACTAAGGTAATTAATATGTTTCTCTATGTTCAAAACATGAGAACTTATTAACATACCTTTCATTCATCACATGAATGTTAGGCTCTAATCAATCTCAAACTTTATTTGCCTCTCTTGCTTGTAGGAACGTTTCCTACGAGATTGCTTATCGCATAAGCATTCATACGTTTTAGATACTTCTAAAGTTCCAAACACATGATGGCAAGTCTTAGGACGATTGACATCTATAGAATCATCCACATGTTTCTAATCAATATCTTTGTCCACCCTTAAGGCATTAGGTTTCTTAGGAATATGATTTATTAAGAATTCATAACTTCCGATCTTGCTTTAAAACAATTCTTAAGCTCATGACTAGGTCATGGAAGTTAATCTTATTCTTCTTAAAGTGGGGTCAATCACAGTAATTATACATGATTATAGTTTAAGACATTCTACGAAATATGCAAATAAATATACACATATATTTCATACCTTTATTATTTAGAGACATTTAATGTATTTCATAAATACTCCCACTAAATTATACACCTTCAAATACAACAATTGTATAATATAATTTAAGTAGGCTAAGATCCAACTTTAATTTAATTTCAAGTCCGCTTTGGCGATACTGCTCAAAATTAAATTAATTAGGTAGACAACTCTTTGTCAATCATATCATATATGATTCTTAGATCCTTTATGAGATTTGTTAGACATCTTATGTCAGACATGTTTTAATCTCATCTTGTGCCTTAGGCCCAAAACTTTATCTTTTGATAGCCTAATTAAGTTAAACCACGTTAAACGTATAGGAAACTCTCATTCCTCATCTTGCTCATACACTGATAGAATTAATGCACCTCGCTTTGGGAGAGCCCACATAAAAATACCCGGTGTACTCACAAGTGTTTTAATAATGGATTGGCACATGACTTAAGTTTTAAGAAGGTTTATTTGCTTAGAGATATGCATCATATATTTAATTATGTCATAATATAATATAGTCTTTGCATAATCAAGGTTAACTAATCAAATTAATTAACAGAAGCAAAATCTTGTGATTTAATTATGAAGCAACATAATGGGGACGGAATCTAAATTATCTGTAAACAATTTACAGATTGGATATTTCATTCGCATTCCCAGAAACAAGGCGTAAGCCTGCCATTGGTCCATGCAATGAATTAATCCAAATTTAATTTCCTTCTTTTGCAAACGATTTGCACTTTGTATAGGGGTAATTCTGAAACTTTGAGATTACGCCAATCTTAAACTCCTTTAAGATTCTGATCTCATTAACAGTTTGGACTTCTGAACTTAAATCTGTTTCAGGAAACACGGTTTCCAAAACCAGCCATCTGAAAAAGATTAGAATCAGAATTTTCCAAACCGGTCACCACAGAGCATCTTGAAATTGAAAGCACAAACCGTACGGCCGAAACTAAGCCAAAAGACATCCACATTTCCGTGCTAAGATCAAGAAACCAAGCAACTTCTCTATACGGTTGAAACTAAGCCAAAAGGCATCCACATTCCCGTATAGATTGGATACTTGTTTCAAGATCTTTCATTGTCTCTTAATCTCACAGATTACAGCAGTTCTAAACTCTTTAGATCTCTAATTTCTGCAATTCCTTTTGAATTCTTCGGCCGAAAACTGTTTCAGGAAACACGGTTTCGGAAACCAGCCGTCTGAAAGCAGTTTCCAGTTTCCAGATTCAAATTCTGTAAACAATTTACAGAACAGTCTGAACACCAGAAAACAGAATCAAATCTGGGAATTTCCAAACTATCTGTACGGATCAGTTTTGGCACCACCCAAACCATCCGTACGGATCCATTGGTAGGATCCCAGATTTTCAGGTTTTTTCAGAATTTCAGAAATTCAACCAAATCCAATATCATGTTTATACATAATCAGATTACAGAAACATGAATTTACAGATTATGAATTTAATTAGATCTAATCAATATCATGAATAAACAATTTATTATATATATAAATTAGATCTAAATTATCAATACACATAATCCAATTATTTATTGATAATCCCAACATGCAATTATTCATATAGATCAAATCAATATAATAATCACATAATCCCCATGTTCATGCTCATAAACCTTTATATCTCATATATAATACTCAAATCACGTATTCATCTTATTATCATATAGATATCATATAATCTAATTAAACAATTTCAACATGATATACTAAAATAATCAACAACGAACGGGGCTCTGATACCACTGTTGGGTTTTGATGCATCATGCGCAGCGGAATAAACAGATAAAATCAAACACCCAAGAGCCCGGATCCGTGCATGTTGATTAAATTAAATACAAGATGAAAGAAACATACCCTTGAAGATCGAATCCATGAACACGGACTTTAAGGTGTTAAAGTAAACACCCTCTATCGGTATCCACACGTCGAACGGATATCAAGAACACCTTCTTGATCTGGATTGCTAGACTCAAGGTTTGATGAAGAAACGATTTCTTCGTAAGAATTATTTTGCTTCATTGATTATTGAGTTATGATGATTCTAAATCTCAAAACTAATAATCTCCTCTATATGTGTGTAATTGTTTCTCAAACAACATGTTATGATTTCTAAAATCAACCATTAGCTTTTTCAAACCCGACTGCACACATATATAATAGGGTATAAACCTAATTCCTTTTAGGATCAGAATTCCTTGTCAAACAAGAGATCTGAACAAACTGTTTTCCCGTCTGGACAAACCATCCATACAGATTGGTTGGGTGGCTCCCAAACCATCCGTACGGATCCTTCCAACATGATCCAGTTTTTCCCGTTTTCTGTGCCTTATTCAATCCGTTCTATTGTGTGTGACCCAATAGGATTATACTAAGTTGGCAAAGAGTCCGAACGAGTCAGAACCCGTAAGTCATAAGCGGACTCTAGCAAGCCATTATGACTACCCAATTAGTATAACTTTGAAAGCCCAAAGTAACCTTATAGAACATATCATAATCCCTTTGTCACACGATATCATATTGGACATAAGTCATGGTCCACGTCAACTTATGTTGTCCAATGCTTTCTCGATCTCGAGTAGATTGATATGAGCAAATAACATTGAACGCTTCAATTCATTTGGGTACGTCCGTACACTATTATCAATCTCACTCATCGAGTGGCCAAGCAGATATCTCTCTTGAGAGAGGGACAAATCTCATCTTGACTTATCATTCTTCCCTACAAGAATCCGATTATGCCAATCGTAGCCTTTATAACTTCCCGGTTAGGGGTAGCGTTTGAGTACGTCAAACATAATGTTCATCATGTGGAAGACTATGATAATCTCAGGTCTAAGGATGAATGATATAACTATTATGAGATTTAATTATGACATTTGACCATGACATAAATCTCATAACGGGTCTATCCAGTACTTATTCTCCAACATGTACCCGCAAGTTTAATCTACATCCTATGCGCTATAATCATCATATGATTATCCATTAAACTCATGCTAGCCCTCCATAAGTGCTAGGGACAATGATTATTATAATAAACATGCAAAAGATATAATAATCGGGTTTGTTATCTCTATAACAATGAAGCTATGATCTAACGCATAGGCCTTTCTCAAGGGCCTAGGGCATAATATCCAACAGGAAGATAGTAGAAAGTGATCTCTTTGAACTGTTTGACCAAGTCTTGGAGATGGTCGTTGTATTTCTGGAGTGTAGGATCTTGTACCCTCCACTTTTTGAGTGACTGATAGATTATAAGTTGTGAATCTCCGTACACTTCTAGTTCGGTCACATTTCTTTCTAAGGCTGCTTCAAGCCCCGCTATGCAAGCTTCGTACTCGGCAATATTGTTAGTGGCCTCAAAATCAAGGCGGATTGCGAGTGGAGTGTAGAAATCTGAGGGATCTACTAGTAACATGCCAATGCTATATCCCCATTTATTGGTTGCGCCATCGAAAAATAATTGCCACTTATTTTCTGCTATTGTCATGATGTCCTCATCAGGGAATCGCGGGTCTTCCCCCTTCACTTCATCACATAGAAATCCGGCTAAATGATCCGCGAAGACTCTTCCTCTCACAGATTTTTGTGTGATGTAAGTGATATCGTACCCCGCGAGCATAAAGTACCACTTAACTATCCTAGAGGAGACATGAGACTTCTCGAAAATGTACTTCATTGGGTCCATTCTGGTGATCAGTTGTATAGGAAACGCCTCCATGTACGGTTTTAGTCTCTCAGCTACCCATACCAGTGCAGCACACGACTTTTCTAATGCAAAATAATTCAATTCAGCCCCTGGAAGCGACGGCTGACAAAGTATACGGCATTCTTATTGGTCCCAGAGACACAACAAGGGTATGAAAAGAGGCTAGAGGGGGCGGGTGAATAGCCTATTTAAAATTTCAACCCTTTTTCAAAATTCAACCTTTATGCTTACACTTGAATTTTGCGGTAGATAAAAACCACGAGGTCAAGTATAAAATGCACAGCGGAAGTTTTCGTTGAAACAAGTTAAGAGTTGGTTTTGATAAGTTCAATGCGGTAGGTTGGTTTTGCGGTAGGTAGTGCGGTAGATGTATATGCGGTAGGTAGGAGTGCGGTAGGTTAAAGTGAGGTAGGTTGAAAGATTGAAAACTTGTGTCTTAGAGATTTTTGGCAAATGATAAGTTAGTCAGATTTTAACTTAGGCAATGAGGTAGACAAACAAACACAATTCACAATTGTTCTTAAATCTGAAAGATCAAACACTAAAAGACAAACAAGATTAATATGAACAAGTGAAGAACAATATGAACAAGATGAACAAGACTTAAAGTAAATTTGCAGAAAGGTAAAGTGCAGTAAGTAAAGAACACAATGATTTGGAAAGGTTCGATCTGTTAAAAGATCTACGTCCTTTACCAAGATGGTCAGTCTTGGATTTTGAATGAGGTATATATTAGATTCACTTGAGTACAGATTACAGAGATGAAGTATTGAATCAACACCTATTTCTATGAAGTTCAAATCCTAGACTTAGACCAGTGTATCCCTAATGATTCAATCTATGTGATTGATCAATCGGGGTGAGTGTGTGTGTAAGAATCAAAAGCTCTTTTGAATCTATATGATTTTAGAGCTTAATGAAACTTGTGTGAGAGGCTTGAGATATGATCTTGAATGTTGCTGGAGATTTGATGAAGACTTGAAGGTTGAGTGCTTGAAGATTCGAAGGATTCTGGAAAACTTGAGTATGATCTTCAATCACCAAGAATTTCAACAGCAATTTCTCTCTTAGAATCTCAGCTTGTTTTTAATGAAGAATTCAAGGTCTATTTATAGCCTTGATGGAGAAACTAGCCGTTTGAATTCTTGGAGGGCAAGTTTGGAGGACAATGAGCTGTTGATTTCTAATTGGAGCTCAGTCTGAGTTGTCCTTTTGTTGCAGAGTTAAGGTGGTCCAACTGTACTATGATGACAGTTGTATTCAAATTTGAAATTTGAATTTGCAACGTTCTAAACTAACCAAGGTAAGGACACAGGAGTGACCATGGTTAAGTTTGAACAAACTTGAGCTTCTTCAACCATGGTTCCATGCGGTAGAGTTAACTTGCGGTAGGATGGAACCATGCGGCAAGGTTATCTGCGGCAAGCATAGTCATGCGGCACCTTGGTCATGCGGTAGGCTTCATGCGGTAGGCAAGGGCCTTACCTCATATCTCCAGACTTAGAAAAAATTGAGGGTCCTAATCTGCTAAGCCTATTCAACTATAAAGTGGACTATTCTAAATGAAGTACAAGTACTTCTTACAATATATCCTAAAGTCCACAAAGAGTAAAAATAAGGTTATGGGATCAATCAAATCTAGGTAATAGGAGTGGTTTATAATAATCATACCCAACAATTCTCTTTCTTCGAACCGGGTTGCTCTTGTGCTAGCATAGCCCCTGCTGCAGTGTCATTGACTGTAAGGTACAAGGTTAATGGTTTCTCCTTATACGGTGGAACCAACACTGGCGGATTCACTAAGTACTCCTTGACCTTTTCAAAGGCTTCTTGGCATTCTTCGGTCCATTCTAGAGATTCATTCTTCTTGAGGAGTTTGAAAATGGGTTCGCACATTGTCGTGAGTTGATTAATAAAACGACTAATATACTGAAGGCGGCCCATAAATCCCTTGACCTCTTTTTGCGTCTTAGGTGGAGGCATGTCAATGATGGCTTTGATCTTAGCGGGATCCGCTTCTATACCACGCTCGGTGACCATGTACCCAAGGACCTTTCCTTTTACTACCCCAAACGTTCACTTGGCCGGATTAAGTCTCATCTTGTAGTGTCTCAACCTTTCAAAGAACTTTCTGAGGTCGATGAAGTGCTGCCCATCGGAGCCTTTGGAGTGTATGAACATATCATCAACGTACACCTCCATCTCTTTATGTATCATGTCATGGAACATCACAGTTACAACTCTCTGGTACGTGGCTCCCGCATTCTTAAGTCTGAATGGCATGACTGTATAACAGAATGTCCCCCAAGGTGTGGTAAACGCTATGTTGTATTGGTCCTCCTCAGCCATGAGGATCTGGTTGTAACCGGTGAATCCATCTACGAATGAACGGACCTCGTATTTTGCGGTATTGTCAATGAGCATGTCTATGTTTGGAAGAGGAAAATCATCTTTCGGAGATGCTCTGTTGAGATCACGGAAATCAATACAGACGCGGACCTTTCTATTTGCCTTAGAAACCTGCACAGTATTAGCCAACCAGGTTGGATACTCTATCACTTTGATGAACCCAACACTCAGGAGTTTCTCTATCTCTTTTTTGACTTGTACTGACCACTCTGGCTTAATTCTCCAGAGTTTATGCTTGACTGGCTTTGAATCGGGAAGCAGCGGTATCTTGTGCTCAACAATCGAGTTGGCTAGCCCCGGCATATCTTTGTAGGACCAAGCGAACACATCTATAAATTCTCGGAGAAGCGCTATGAGGGCTTGTCGGTCTTCCCCCTTGAAGAAACTGCCAATCTTGGTCTCTTTCGGATCATCCTCCGTCCCCAGATTAACTGTCTGCATTTCTTCGGCATCAATAGGACCATTTCCGCCACGAAGACCTGCTTGCTTATTAATTTCTTTTAGGATTTGTTCATTTTCTTGATCTATCTCGTCATATGACTCATTATTATCTAATTCTTTAGGGTTATTAGTTAATTCATCATTTACGATGCTAGCAATCTCGGGATACTCAGAAAGATCTATTTTTTCATTAAGAAAGTAAGGGAATACATGTTCCGCGATGGCATCCATGTCCTCTTGGGTGACCTCATCGGTCGCGGTATCTGACTCTAAGGTAAGAGTTACAAATTTTCTTTCTCTATGGGGATGGGGAGTACATCCTAACTCTTGGATCAGGAAGTCTTCACTTGCTATGGGTCCCCCAATTGTATACCAATTCTGGATAGGCTCGTCACTCTTCTCGATGAGCTTGGTGTAGTCTTGGTTCGAAGCGTCCCCCTTGTCTATTGCATTGATCTGAGTGTCCTCTAGCTTGCAAAGGTTGAGATATTGGCGCAGTAGGTCTTCTCCCAACACAAAGTCCCACTCACTGAATGCTTCAGCCTTGGTACCCCCTAATTCTCGAGGTAGCCACAAGAATTGCATCGGTTCTGTTTCAAGTGAGTACGGATCACAGTCCTTGAATATTTCAAAGTCCGGTTGGCGCTTCCCCCTATAGTCGATCCATGGTTCAGGGAACATGAAGTATGGCAAGTTTTCCCCCTCGCGTACAAAATACCCGTTTAGAGTCTTTCGATAGGGTGGTGCTAGTGGCACTATGTATGAGATCCAATCCCTTTCTTCCTTAGGGATGCCCTTGAGTGGTGACACATACCCTAGACCATATTCTGGGGGGTATAGAACGATAGGTGGTGGTTCTTTTATCCCTTGCAATGCCTGCCAAGTCTAAGACCAGGGAAGTACCCTTCTTTTAGCATCATGTTAAGTACTGGGAGTGTTCCGGAGAATAGAATCGCCTTAGAATAGTCATTTTCATTGTGCACTTCTACCATCTCTACACTACTTTCCTTTTTGGGAAATACAAAAGATGTGGGAAATATAAAAGAAAATAACTATTACTAAAAGTTGAAATTGATAGGAGGGCATGCTCTCACCCACAATGTTTCTTGGGTGAGTAGGATCCCTTAAAGAATGAAAAACAACTAGTTTAATAAAAGAAAGGAAAGAAACGTCTAATCTATTAAAATGAAGTAAAAACTAGTCTATTAAACTTCTAATTAATGGAGCGGAAAAGGAACTTGAGGTTTGGACCCCTCATTCTTCAACACGAGGCCGATTCCATTGCCTATTATCTGTAGGGTGCCTTGGTCGATGAGATCTTGGATCTTATCCCTCAAGTTGTAGCATTTTTCGGTGTGGTGACCGCGACACTGATAGTAGTAGCAATACAGGTGCGAGGCCTTTCCGGCCCCCTCATACTTGGGTTTGTACCCCTTCATAGGTGTGAGCTTAGACTCTTGGCGGTTTGGGTTGGAGGCTTTGCATGATGCTCTCATAATGGTTCCTCATGACATTGAGGTGATGATTATGTTCTTCCTTCATTTGGTTCTTTAGGTCTTGATAAAGCAGGCTGATGTAGTTACCTACCTCATCATTGATGACCTTTTGTTGGTTGTCCTCCAAATCTTGAGCTCTCTTGACAGCGGCATTGTACCATTTGTTCATCTCAATAAATTCGGCTTGTAATATTTCAAGCTTACTGCCATCGATCATCTTCTCGATCTCAGCCCAATCTTTTTTGCTTTGCTCGTTACGCTCTTTGACTTGGTCAAGAGCATGATAAGAGGTATAGTCGAGCCCTTTGAAGCGAAATTCTTGCATGATATTGATTTTCGGGGCCTCTCTGTTGGGCAGGCCTTCCTTACAACCTTCGGTGGCTTCCATTTTGAAGCGCATACTTTGTGAGATTTCTCTGAAAGACATTTATGTGCGAGCGGGCATTGTATCAGGAGTGTGGAGCTACTTTGGTGATCGGACGGACCTAGAGTGCAGAAACTGTGTCAAATCCAGGCTGGGGTCCAACAAGTCAGCTTTTATGAAATAGGGTTGACCAACACGGCAGATTCACAGAAAAAGGAGGATGTCTCGTACGAGACATGGATGTCTCGTACGAGGCATCCAGCCTAACAGTCAGGTTGCAGTTTTTAATCCTATTGGTCGGATGGAATTTAATCCATTTTGAGAGGTTACTACTCTAGTTCATCCTGGAACAGTGGATTCTGTCACCCTAGAATATGAGCCCCTTGTTTTTCACCTGTATTGCATTCTCTCAAACGGACAATTCGGGCAAGGGTCCCATATTCTCATCGGAATCCACCATTCAAATTAACCAAATCTAAGTGATTCCGTAGTTATTTTGCACTTTGTTAAATAACGCATTAATGCAATCAAACCTTGTGAATTCTTGTAAGGGACAACCAAAAGGGACATTGTTAAACGCAGGGTTTTAATGGTGAGAGAGACTAGACTCGAATCCTCGTAGAAAAATTCTCACCTCATCACCTCAAACGTTTGTCTAAAAATTTATACCGGAGGGACAATCGTCAAGAATTCATGAAGGGAGGATTATAGATTGTAGAAAATGCGTTATCTTGGGCAAAGATTAAAACAACCCTAAGAATCGAACCGATCGGTCTCGAGGAGTGTCTTATTAACTAGTATGTATGCATAAGGTTGATGCAAGGCTTACGACTAAGGCTCCCCATGAACACAGTCTAGGAGCGTGTCACGGAGTAGGTACACCATCTTTGGAGAGACCGGCAAGGGCCATTCGTTAGAATGGGGGTGCTGACCGACATCCGTCCTCCGATTGGGACCCGGGTTTATAGGGTATGTAGTGCAGTTATTCTACATGTGTGCACGTGTGTGAGAGTCAAGATCTAGGTGACAAAGAGAAAATAGAGAGTTTTTTTTGAAAATAAAACAAAAACATGCAATGGCCGCCGGGCTAAGTGGCAGCCTACGTTTCCCTCTTGTGGAGGAACTCAGGCCGTGTAGTTCACACATAAAGCAAATGCAGGTAAAGCAAGGAATAAAACAATTAGCAAGTACTCCTACAAAACAAACGTTAACTTTACGATACATGGGGAGTTTCTTCATCGTTAGGAAGGTCCTAAGACTCAAAAACGGAGGGGAGAGCGGATCTGAAACCCTGTGTACGTGTTTGAACTGAACTAAAATCCCTTTTCAAACCAGAGAGTCAGACCAGCCGGACAGAGCTGAGAAGTCTCGTACGAGATAAGTGATCCCTCGTACGAGGCTTCTCAGTCAGGGAACAGATTACAGTACAGAATGCAAAATTTTGAAACAACGATGATTTCTTTCAACGTAAGTCTAACCCACTTACTGTGATCTTCCCCAACGGAGACGCCACTGTTTGCGTGCGGGTTTTTCGAGGGGTTTTCGTCCTTCGATTTACCTTTTTGATTGTTTTGAGAGTCGCCACCATGTTGTTGTCGGAACACGGACCGAGATATCTGGATTCAGGGGTTAAGTTATGAATTGGGAAGGTCAAGGAGCACTCAATTCACCCAATCTAGGATTGGTCATGCTAAGAAATCATCATCATTGTTTCAAAATCATGCAAAACGTACGCAAAAGGAAAACGAACAAATAAATAATTGCTTATTTATTTGGGATGTCGGATCATGTGCTTCGAGACCATCTCTATGGATTGGAAAGTCTCTAGGCTGATCCTTTGATGGAATCACACTACTTCAAAAACAAAGAAGGAGATGAGAAGGTAGAAAACAAAGAGTTTTACCTAAGTGTTCTTCAAGAATCCTATGGATGTCCTTGACTAAAGGCCTTGATGATCCAATGAACTTGGCTTGAATGGTGTTGTGGAGGCTTGAATTTCGTGGGTGAGGAAGAGGGACTGATTATAGGGACCTCTTTGATCAGATTTGGAGTGGTTTTTGGGTGAATGAGGATTCTAGCCCCTTTTTGGTTCAAGAACATCTATATTTATAGGAGTTCTAGACCTAGGGTTTTGGCCAAGAAGGTAAGTTGTGATGGGAATCCAAGACTTGATTTCCACAGAGGTATTTTTGGACTCTAGGATCGCCCATTAGGTTTTCCCCGGATTACTTAAGTGTTTGCCAAGAAAAAGGGGTCAAGATTAATAAGGAAACTGACCAAAACTCGACTGTCAAGGGGGGATATCTCGTACGAGACATGTCTCGTACGAGACATGTGCTGGAATCACATTTTTGCCCTCTGCAGCAGTTTTAATGTTCATTTTGGCCCCTGACTAACGTAGTCAGTCAGAAACTTAACGAAACATGTCCAACTCAACGAGTTTCAACCCAAATCAAAGGCGAGACACAGAAGTAGTGTGATTATGAATGAGTGTCCAAAATGGGGTCTCTACAACTACTACAACTCTTTCTCTCCCAACTCTCTCTCATTCTCAGCCCTCTACTCTCCCACCACTACTCCAACAGACCACCACCACTAAACACCACCCTTCTCCTATATCAAAACAACCCAAAACAACCCACAAAAACACTCTCTCAACTCAACTCAAGCAAATCTCATCAAACTCAAACAAAAGAAAAAAAGTCTTCCCTTGGAAAGACAAAGGAAGCACACCCTCCCCCTTTTATTAGGTAAGTCTTTTATTGTAACTCTTCAATATGCAAGTATGTAGGTGATTTGGGCATTTGTGTAAGGGTCTAGCCACTAGTTGGCTAGACTACCATATTTCTTGGAATAATCATGTAAAGAACTTATGATATTACCATGTAAATGATGATATTGATGTTTGAATCTGAATCTTAGCATGTATATATGAGTTTGTAATGATCATATGTCCATTTCATGGCCCTGTTTTAGGTTGTTTATGTATAAATATACTCTTTGTTTTGGAATGCTATGAATCTGTCTTCTTTCTCTTTTCCCCATGTATATTCATATTTAGATTAGATTTTGATGTAAAATACACCTTTGACAATTATGTTAACATGTAGATCTATGCTCACAAGAAGTTTCATGCCTATACCATTCCATTTGAATGAGTTTACATGAATGTTTTCATAGCTTTTACAAGTTTCCAGTGGACTGTAAATCTGTACCTTTCTATCTTATTGACCTGTATATGTATAGCAAACGTGGATTTTGGTCTTAGACCCTAAACGACTTTGTTCTATACAAACAGAGGAAAATTAGCATGTAAAGATCATATTTTTTCCTCAAGTATAAACTTGTCTTTCCATTTATTGTTTGAACTCTTGATCTGCAGATCTGTGCATGTTCATCTCTGACATGCAAATGTCAGAGATGTTTTTGACAAACAAAACTCATTTTATTTACAAACTGTTTTGGGTACATAATATTCAATGTGTTATCTTCAAGTTTCATGTTTTGAGTTTCCTCAAATTCTCATGTATTAATAGTGTAAATTTCGAATCAAAATGAGACATGTCCTGTTTTACATTTCTGGGCAGATTTTAGGTTTGTGTTCTTTGCACGATTTAAGCATAAATTACTAATCTAAAAATCCAATAAAAATTCATATGTGTTATCTAAATGTTGGGAGTAAATCCCAAGTTTATTTTATGGATTTGGATTAGTTTTGTATAGGTACATCTCTTCACGAACAGAAGGTGGTCCAGAATTGCTATACTAACCCTCGGCTTGGACATTTATTTTACATGGGATTTATCTCCCATCTTACATATATTTGTATTATTTGTACATACTCCCCTCTCCCTTTATATGTTCTTACTTGTCTAATGATTCAAAAAAACTTTTCGAAAACCAATCGGGAATCCACCCAAACCGGTTCCCGGTTGTGATTAAAACGACTTGGCCTAGATTAGGAGACTCCTAGTACATAAACATACATCTTTTCAAAGTTAAGGCATAATAAGGCATTTTCAAAAGGCATTTAAAATGAAGCGTAGGCGGAAGCATGCTAGAGACCGAAAGGGCGAGTGGAGTGCTGCTAATCACCTTCTCTACTCGTAACTTAGCCCCGAACCCACTTCATAAACGCAACATCCTCATCCTCAGTCTTAGCATCTATATTACACAAATCATGCAATATATAAACCTATCTAGATGGTCATCTATATAGGCGTACCTTCCATCATTCGGAGCGTAAACAACTTTTGCTTTAGATAAAGCTTGTTGGTTAATGTCTTAGTCAAGAACCTGTCTTCGAACAACAACCAGAAAGCACCACCGGAATCCAAATCTGGTATACTTACTAGAACTTCGTCATCCAAACCTCTAATGATTTTTGAATGAGCCCTCTCATCTAGATCCGCCAAATCTGCCGCTTCCTTCTCTCTGCTGCTTTCTTCTTCTCCGCATCCGATACTCCAGCCGGAGTATTACCTGCAGAGACGGTCTTTCCATTAGGATCCTTCCGATCCTTTATCTCCATAGCCACCGGGACCCACAATCCCTTGTCTCTCAACAGACCCTTCATCTTTACTTTCCATAAAGTAAAGCTATTCTTCCCGTTGAACTTGTCGATTGATGATTCAGATCCTCGACCCATCTTTTTTTTCTGCAGCGAAAATCCCAAGATCTCTAACCAACCAGGCTCTGGTGCCACTTGTTAGAAAATATATAAAGCACGATGATCAAAGAAATAATCAATCACAACACAAGAATTTACGTAGTTCACCAACTTGGCTACGTCCACGGGTGGAGGGAGAATATATTACTTTAAATGAACAATTACAAATGACAATCTCTCTAATTTAGTTGCACGAATTATTTAAGAAAATAATTTGTCAACCTAAATCATAAATCTCTACTTGTAACTCTCAAAGATGGCCGGCTAAAAAAATTATGCTAGGGGAAGGGTTAGTATTTATAGGCATAAATAGTAGAAACCCAAAAGGAAGAAGAATCCTATTTCTTGTGTACAAAATAAATCTATTCTCATTAGAAAATAGCTTTCCTAATTCTTGAATAATTCTTTTGTACCAAATAGAGTACTAGTTAATTTGGTACTTCGGCCAGAACAAGAAGATGGCACCAGCTCCACACCTTTGCCGAAGATGCTGGCTTGTCCCAGCTTTTCTGGCCTTGGCTCATGGCCCTCGCCACACCTTCAATTGTTTTGTCTTCGTCCCAAAATATACAATATTTGTCGCGGACATATCCTTAATCAATTGTTATTAATTCAAACACATATTCTCAACAAGTATTTTATGGATTTTTTATTACAATTGGTTATAATGAACCTTTATTTCCTTATCAATGGGATGCATGCCCTAATTTATGTCAATTGTTAAAGATTTTAAATACCGCTACTTTGGTTTTGTCGAGAGTTTATTATCCAACTTTCGTTTTGGTACTTGAGCAATGTGTTGCAATTTTTACTAGTTTTAATTATTTAAAAAATTACTCGATTTTAGAAGAATGCATTGTTTCCACGGAGAGAAAAGTGGATTAAATATTTTGCTACTATTCCGTCTTTATTTTTGGTTGTAAAGTTATTAGATCCCCGTGTTAAATTAGATGATTTAGTATGCATAACAGCTTTTTATTATTTGAAGTTATACCCCAATGGTGACAGTGATAATGAAAGCCCGGCGAATATTGTTGCAAGTACAAAAAATGATTTGTTGAATATTTTAATGAATATAATGCATTATATGGAAATAGTTCTCAAGATGTTTCCTCAAATACTTTTTCACAAGAGGCGGATCCATATATTTTTATTTTTTGCTAATTTGTTTAGCAAAAAAGGTCTTCGAGGGGCTTCTTCTTCTACCTCTAACATTCACATGGAGTTAGAAACATATTTCAGTACCAATTTTTAACTTAATCAAAATAGTTCAAATCCAAATGATTTTGATTGTTTAAACTGGTGGTCAAGAAGAAGCGAACGTTATCCTATACTTTTTTTTTCCCGCTTCAACGATGGCGGTCGAATCGACATTTAGCGTGGGAGGAAATGTTTTAGATCCAAGACATTCCCAACTAACGGTTGAAAACTTGAAAAATCAACCCTTACTTGGCCACTGGGTTGGAGCGGAAAAGAGAGAGCAAGATATGCCTTATGAAGAGGATATACTAGATCTAAAATATCAATACGATGTGGTCACTCTACGGGATGTGAGGAAGGAAATTAAATTATATTTATTTTTATTTAATTGTAATAGTTAGGTTAAGGTAAGGCTCCATTATGTCCTCCATTAATTATAACTTGGCAAAGTTTGGTTGTCAACCTCTTTTTGCACTTGAAAATAATATCTTACATTTTAATTTTTAAAAAAATTATACTTAGTGAGTGTCACATTTTATTCATTAAAAAAAAACACTTCAAACTGTTAAATTTTTTGTTAAAAACTATTAAAAAATTGTAAAAAATAATAATAATAAAATTTCTATAGAACCAGATAAACCGGATAACGGGGAAACCGTAACCAGATGTTAACGGTTACCAGTTAGGTTACAGTTAGGACTTAACGATTTTATTAACTGACAGTTATAACCGTTTGGTCGCGTCTAGATATTAGTGGATTGTTGTTGTATGTGACACAAGGGGTTAATTTCACTGCCTATCCCTGAGGTTTGGGTAAGTCTCAGAGCCCCCCCTTGAGGTTTGAATTCGTCTCACAGACCACTCTTTTGACAATAATTTGACTATTTTACCCCACTTTAATTTAATTAGTGCTTTTATTTATCATTAAATAAATTCATTGAATAAATTAAATTACTACAAAATCTAGTATAATGTGAAAAATATTTTTTTGTTATGCTCACTTAGCCTCTATATAAGTAAATAAATTAACAAATAAATACTTATCAATCAGCTCTTTCTCAAATATAAATGTTTTTAAGTTTACTCCACAAAATAATTATAGTTTTTGAAATAAATAACTATATAAACAAATTAGAAAAATATAAATTCAAATAACAATTTTATGCTTTAAAAGATTAAAATTTGATACTCCCTATGTTACGAAATAAATATTAATTATTATTTATAATATTTGATAACCATAAAGCTAACTCAATAAAGTATAAATTCAAATAACCACATACTCCCTCCGTCCCACCTCACTTGAGACTTTGTTCCATTTTGGGCCGTCCCACTTCACTTGAGACCTCCCAAAATAGCCATGATTTTATTATTTTATATTCAATCTACCCCACCCACTCATTCTCTCTCTTCATTTTCTACCACACAATTCATTCAATAAAGGTCTCAAGTGAAGTGAGACGGAGGGAGTAGTTTGTAAAGAAAATAAAAAATTATTTGGAATAAAAAATTTAAAAATGATTGTTATTATTTAGTGAAATAGAGACTATAAAATATTAAAATTTAGAGCATATTATTATTATTATTTCATCATGATAAATATTGAAATTAATTTTCCTTTAAACTATTGTTTAAATTGCTGAAAAATGTTATTTGAGTTTATACTTTATTGAATTGGTTATATGATTAATAATAGAATTATAATAATTGTTTAGGAGTTAATTTACAAAAGATAATATGTGAGGAATAGTTGATTGGTAATTAATAATTTATTGATTTATATACTTAATGTACATTGAGCTTAAATATAATATTTATTTTTAAATTGCTAAAAAAATAAAATGTTATTTGAATTTATAATTCAATTAATAATTTGATTTATTTAATGAGAGATAAAGACTATCTTTATATAAAAGTGAGGGTAAAATAGTCAATTTATTGTCAAAAGGGTGGTCAGTGAAACGAATTCAAATCTCAAGGGGGGCACTGAGACTTAACCCAACCTCAAGGGTGGGCAACGAAATTAACCCGTGACACAAGTGAATTCAATTAAATAAAAAAATATAAAATTTTAAGTTTTTTTTTTTTTTGACAAAATTTTAAGTTTAGAAAAATATAAATTATCAATGGACGTTCCCAAAAAAAAAAAAAAAAAGTTTGTACGAAGAGTATCTCTCTAGTATTTCTGCACAATTTTTTTTTTTGTTTTTTAATTTGAAGGAGTCAAGACGCGTATCTTTTCTTTATCTTTAGTAGAAGCCGAAGATATTTGGCAATTGGGGTTGTCTCGGTGAATTCTGATACACTATTTGAACCACTCACCATTCTTAATCTCAATATCTTTCGATTCTATTTCCGAGCAAATTTTTATATAAAATTCAGAAATGACGACTTCTCTGCTCGGAATTTCGTCTCCTACTTTCTCACTGCTCAAGCCATCGCCTGTTCAATCTTCCATTAGAGGTAAGCTTCCTGACTTCATGATTCTCTCTTACTTCAACTAACTGACACCTTTAATATTGTTAAACATTTATGATAATCGACTCATTTTTTTTTGTTTTTGAAGCTAAATCTGTACCATCATCCATTATGAATTGCTTAAAGAATTGGTCAATTTTTGCTTGTCAATTTGAAACCAGGAATCATGTTATGGGACAGATGTGATAATTGCTTGTACACGCTCCCTGTTCCATCCCCAATTTTTTTTCTTTTACTCCCTCTGTCCCTAAATGAGTGTCCATTTTCAAAAAAAAATTTGTCCCAAAATGAGTGTTTTTTTTTTTTAGAATAACTTTGTCTCTAAATGATTTTTTTTTCACCGGTCTCTTTATACATGCAAAACTAAATGTTTAGAAAGAAGATTACAATATTTATATATGAATCTTTGCCACCAAAGTGTACAAAAAGTTTACATTTTCAAATGTCTCTTAAAATGAAATTTGGACACTTATTTAGGGATAGAGGTTGTAGTATTTATACAGCCTTGAGTCTTTCATGATATAAATGATAAATTTCATGTTTTCTATAGAAGAAAAGAAATATGTAAAAGAAACTTCTCTCTTTTTGGGGACTGATAAAAAATGGAATCTGTTAATTTGCCTTTTTCATCTTTTAAATTGCTTACATGCTTAAACGAATAGCCACACACTGTCAGCAAACCCCATCGAGACAGATTATAATTTTGGTATATTTCTTCCTGGGTTGTTTACTCATATTTGGCTTTACTTTTCAGTATCTGAAGTCACCGGCTATTCATTTTAAAAATCTGGACTAATTTTGATATATTTCTCCCTGGTTTGTTGATAAACTCCCTCCGCCCAAAATGAACTTCCCATTTGACATTTTCCATTCTCCAAAAAAGTTCTTCCTATTTCTACATTTGGGCTTAAAATTACATAAACAAATGGCTAGTGAAGTAAGTGTTCATATTCTTAAAGAGTTTGAAAAGTCAAATAGGCTGATCATTTTGGGACGGAGGGAGTATGTATCTAGGTTAAATTTAATTTCTTTCTTTCCAAAAATTGGCTCTTTGGCTAGTGGTATTTCTTTTCTCTTTGCACTTCTATTATATTTAGAATCACATGGAATGATTATGGTTGTTAAGGTTTGAATGGGAAGTAGGTTGTCTCTTAATTTGGCACAGAAGACTTCAAACTATTTGCCTTCTGATACTGTTAGAGAACTAAGGCCTACGAGTATCATAAGGGTGTTAACTATAACTTTTCCTATATGCAATATACTCCCTCCGTCCCAAAATGTTTTTGTTGGGTATGCTTATTATAAAGCACTCCTATTACCTGATTTGATTGATCCCATAACCTTATTTTATCTTTTAAGGACTTTAAGATTTATCGTAAGAAGTTTTACACTTCATCTAGATAAGTCCACTTTTGTTTACATAGGCTTAGATTGATAGGACCCCCAAATTTTCAAGTCTAGAAAATTGTAGTCGAGTTCACCCTGGACTCAGGTCGACCGCGTAGCCTAAAATCTGCAAGCTTGATGAAGCTTGCCGCATTATAAAGGTTGCCGCATCACTCACTTTGCCGCATGAACCATCTTGCTGCATCAGGTTGAAGACAAACAAGTTTGGTTCAAATTAACCATGGTCCCACTAGTGTCCAAACCTTGAGTTGATTTTGAACGTTGCAAAGATTCAAATTTTGAATACAACTGTCATCTAACGGATATGATAGTACATTTGGTCCACTATCTTCTGCAACAAAATAACAACTCAGATTGAGCTCCAATCAGAAATCAACAGCTCATTGTCCTTCAAACTTGACCTCCAAGGATTTCAAACAGCTAGTTCTCCATCAAGGCTATAAATAGACCTTGAGTTCTTCATTGAACATTGATGTGATTCAAAGAGAGAAATTGTTGTTGAAATTCTTGGTGATTGAAGATCATATTCAAGATTTCCAGAATTTTTCAAATCTTCAAGTACTAAACCTTCAAACCTTCAAAGATCTCCAGCAACATTCAAGCCCAACAAATCTCAAGCCTTGTAACACATAAGATTCATCAGGATCTCAATCATATAGATAACTTAGAGCTTTTGATTCTTACACACACACTCACCCCGATTGATCAATTACATAGATTTTGAATCATTAGGGATACACTGGTTTTAGTCTAGAATTTGAACTTCATAGAAATAGGTTGTTGATTCAAAGCTTCAACCCTGTAATCTATACTAAAGAGAATCAATATAACCTCCATTCAAAATCCAAGACTAACCGTCTTGGTAGAGGATTTAGATCTTTAGACAGATCGAACCTCTCCAAATCCTTGTCTCATCTACTTACTGCACTTTACATTTTTTCAAATTTACTTTCAACACTTGTTCTTAATTTGTTCATATTAATCTTGTTTGTCGTTTAGTATTTGATCTTTCCAGATACTCAAACTATTGTGAACTGTGTTTGTTGATTGTCAATTGCTTAAGTTACTACCTCTGACTACTTATCACTTTTACCAAACTCTAAGACACTTCTTGCAATCTCTCAACCATTCTAGTCGACCGCGTTCTTGGTCTCTGTCGACCGGACCATTGCTTAGTCGACCGTATAGTTTGTTCCCTTCAAATTTTTAGATTTCAAACTAACTCTCAACTCTATCCTTTATAACGTAAACTTCCGTTGTGCATATTGTTGGAGTTGGCACAAGTTATATAATAATTTAGGATTCATTATCCTTTTGGACATTCATCATTATCCACATGGTGAATGTGTGATGACTTTGGTGTTTCCCAAAAAACACTTTGGTGTTCCATCTCTCTCTTGATACATCCTTTTCCTTGTATGGTTTGTGCCTTTAAATAGGATTTGGTAGAAGGCTTTCAAGCATTGTGAAAAATCGTGGCAAGCTGTGAGAAATCATTTGGAGTGTTGAATACTTTGTGAGAGAGAGACACATTTGTAGTGATAGATCACTTTGTAAACACTTTGTAATCACCTTATAGTGATTTTGGTTGCCACCCGTAAATGTAGGAGGATTTCTCCGAACCATGTAAATTCTCGTGTCTCATTTGTTACTTTGTTCGTGTGGGTGTGTGAAAGTGCAAGATCCGTTTCCGCATTTGGTTTCAACACATATTACTCTTGACCGCGTAGTTTTAACTGACTGCAAAATTCATAGAGTAAGCATTTGGTTGAATTTTGAAAAAGGATTGAAATTTTAAATAGGCTATTTAACACCCCCCCCCCCATCTAGCATCTTTTTCATACCCTTGTTGTGTCTTTGGGACCAACAATTTTTCCCATTTTTTGTCGTTACTAGGAATGAACTTTGAGCAATAACTTTAGGTTAATTTGATTATCCTAATGAAAATCTAAAACTTGTTATTGAGAGTATTGTTGATGGTGTATCAATTACAAGTTTAGTTTTTTATTAGTATAATTAACTTAATCTCTAATTATTGCTCAAATTTCATTCGTAGTTACTGCAAAAAAAGTGGGAAGATTATTTGGGACGAAGGGAGCATGTAAATAGTCCAGGCTAACCACTAACCTACTGAAGGTTAGGCTTACGAATTGTATTATTTTTCTCTTATGCTCTTTTTCATCACTTATATGAATAAGTAGAGGCAATGATCCAATAATAGATATTAAGTCAATGTTGGGATTGGAGCCAAAACCATTGAGAAGATCAAAACCGACAATGGAGAAGGAGCAGAAACGGACAGCCAGAAGGAGTCAGCGGCCCGCCCATAAAGGGGCATGCGACCGCCCACTTTATCAGAGAAGAATCTGAGCCAAGACGCGAGGCGGCCGCACAAGGTGGAGTGTGCGACCGCCCACTATGTCCGAGAATCTGAAGTCGATGCTGAGTTGGGTTGGACTTGGAAACCTTGTGAGAAAAGGAATTAAGTTTCCTTAGGGGACAACTCACGTGGAGGAGTGATTGGAGAAGAAATAGGAATTAGTTTCCTAATATCAAATATACTCCTTCCGTCTCTGGGACTCCGATTAATTAGGTTTTGTATCCCAATAAATATATTGTGACAGCCACCATTATATTTTGTACTTTACTTTGTGTAGGAAAATATTAGGATATCAAAGGGGAAACACAAAATAGTGTCTAGGAGGGGGCTAGAGGCCTAGGAGAGCTATGGGTGCGATCCTACAACCTGGCCATGGTCATATTGTTTGTGTATTCTTGGGGGAGGAGAGATAATAATATATAGGTGAGAGAGATTGTTCTTGGATAGAGGCCATGCTAGATCTTAGTGAGAGCATATGCAAAGTTTAATAATCTTCATATATTATTATAGTGATATCCTGGCTTGGTGCCTCCGGATGTATCCATAGGGATGGTGAACCGGGTGAACAAATTCATGGTGTTTATGCTTTTTCATATTATTATTTCACGTGTTGAATTATTTTCTCCATGTTGATGACTGCTAGTTTGGGCTAGTGGATGTGGAAATCCCCCCAACTTCCCAACAACTGGTATCAAGAGCTTTGGTTTGAGATTCGAGAGATCCAAGGTGAAGAAAAGAAACAGTAGATTTTCCGTGTAGTGCACGTGCAAAATTCGTGCATTGCACGTGTAGGTTTGGTGCAGCGCACGTGGAGATTTCGTGCAGTGCAGATTTTTCGTGTGGAAGACGTGCAGGATAAATCTGAGAGTTGCTACTGTTTTTTGATTGAAGCAAGAGCGTGCCAAATAGGTCATGATCGTGCAGAAGGTCAGACAGTCCGAATCAGTTCGTTGTGTTTCTTATGAGATCTGCAGAGATTCGATGTGGAATTTGGGGATGCAGAGATCAAGATGGATCGGAGGTGTTCAATGGATCTTGGGGCAGTCAAGGTGGTTGGAGAATGATCGCAAGGGGAGAAATTTGTTTTGTGCAAATTTAGGCGATGGAGAAAATATGAAAGAGAAGGAGGAATGCATCAGGCACTTGCATAAGGAACCGACGATGCAAAGGTGAGTGGTATAAGCCGGTTAGACCACGTGGGAAGACGACTTCTCGCAAACGACGGATGGGAGTTAGGAGGATGTTGTACTCTACCGACAACATCAAATTCGTTTCAGGTGGGAGCAAGAGGTGTAAAGACCGGCCTTTGGTGTAAAAACGAAGAGACATCAATGAACGGTATGTTACGGGGGAGAGTGACTCAAAAAGTTGCAATGCGGTGGGAGTCAAGTGGCCCTAACAGAGAGCGAGAAAAGACCACAAGAAGACAATGCAAGAAGCAAGGTATGTCTGAGTTTCATGGGGAGCATTGCTAGGGGAGTGGATCTAGGTGGGAGTAGGCGAAGTTAGTCTTGCAAAGAAATCAAGGTAGAAGTTGATTTGGGAGACAAGAAGGATCTAACACGGAGAGGTTGAAGCGTCGCTTGGTTTCAACTCGCCTTATTAATTGGGCGTGGAGGTTCATGGTGGAGGAGCGTGAAGGCTTAACATGGTGGTGAAAATATTTGGTGGATCATTCTCTGGTGGGAGTTTGATGGAGCTTGTCACATTGGTGGTTTATGTCTCCAGGTGGGAGATTGTTGGGATTGGAGCCGAAACCAATGAGAAGATCAAAACGGACAATGGAGAAGGAGCAGAAACGGACAGCCAGAAGGAGTAAGCGGCCGCCAATAAAGGGGCATGCGACCGCCCACTTTATCAGAGAAGAATCTGGGCCAAGACGAGAGGAGTAGGTGGCCGCACAAGGTGGAGTGGGCGACCGCCCACTATATCCGAGAATATGAAGTCGATGCTGAGTTGGGTTGGACTCGGAAACTTTGTGAGAAAAGGAATTAAGTTTCCTTAGGGGACAACTCACGTGGAGGAGGAGTAATCGGAGAAGAAATAGGAATTAGTTTCCTAATATCAAATATACTCCTTCTGTCTTTGGGACTCCGATTAATTAGGTTTTGATCAGGATTAGGTTTTGTATCCCTATAAATATATTGTGACAGCCACCATTATATTTTGTACTTTACTTTGTGTAGGAGAAAGTTAGGATTTCAAAGGGGAAACACAAAATAGTGTCTAGGAGGGGGCCGGGGGCCTATGAGAGCCATGGGGGCGATCCTACAACCCGGCCATGGTCATATTGTTTGTGTATTCTTGGGGGAGGAGAGATAATAATATATAGTTGAGAGAGATTATTCTTGGAGAGAGAGGGACAAATCCCATATTGGATTATCATTCTCCTCTACAAGAATCTGATTATGGCAAAAATATAATAATCAATATAAAATTTCTATCTATAAATGACTGCATAAGATAACATTTAAGGTTCTATAACGAGCCTAGGACATAACCGCCAACATATCTCCCTCATATGTTTTCTCCTCTTGTAAAGAACAAACACATCTCGGTCATGTCAGGTTGTAGGATGCCCCTCATAGCTTCCTAGGCTCTGACCCGTCTTGACTCTCTCTTGTGGATCTGTCTCTTGTATCCTGGTTTCTCTCTCAAGCACACATGTTTATGGCCATCACCTGTGTTTATATAGGGTCTATATGAAATCCCTAAACCTAAATTGAGTTGAAATCCCGTCCAAAATAGGAAACAGAATATTGTTGATATCGGGCTCATGCGGTTGCATGCCCGCCACATGGTCCAACTCATGCGGCCGAATGCCCATCTACACCTCTCTTATGACCATGTAGCAACATGCCTGCCACATGGTCCAACCTATGCGGTCGCATGCCAATCTGCACCTCTCTTATGACCATGTAGTAACATGCCTGCCACATGGTCCAACCCATGCGATCGTATGCCCATCTGTACCTCTCTTATGACCATGTAGCAACATGCTTGCCACATGGTCCAACCCATGCGGTCGTATGCTCGCCCCATGGTCCACTTAGTCAACTCAACCTCCCTTTGGTTTAGACTTCCACCCCACCTATGTTCCACGTTGGTTTAGACTATAACCCTACAATCTCCCACCTGGAGACTAGAACAAAAAAATAGTGGCCGACGCGTCAGTCTCCCACCTGAAGAAGACCTACATATTGTTTTTGAAAACACTGAGCACAAATGCTCCTACCTGAGCTCTACGCTCAAGTACTAAGGCAAGTTGAAGTTGAGCGATGCTTCAACATCTCCACACTGGATTCTATGCCTTAGATCACTCACTCTGGAGACTCCTTCGTGTCTATCCTTTATTCGCCTTTACCCAAAACCCATTATTCTCGCAACGCCTCTCTTTAAAACAGTCTCTCCCTTATCTCTTCTATCGTCTTCAAGTGGTTCCCCTTCGCTCTTTGTTAGGTGCATATGACATATGTTCCTCCTTGCCGGACGGCTTGAATTGTCATCCTCCCACCTAACTGTCGTTCATTGACAAAGTTACCTTCATCAAGTGGCCCTCGGCTAGCCACAATCCCCGCAATTGCTCGGCCGTTCATTGAGATTCTTCTCAAGTGGCCCCTCGGCTAGCCACAAAACCACATGCCATCCATTGAATGACTCGTCTTTCAAGTGGCCTATCGGCTAGCCTCACATTCACACGCCTTTGCAATATAGTCACTTTTGTGTCCTCTTAACTCACTCATATCACTTCTTTGCAACTATTCACTAGGTAGCTATTCCGGAATCGCCTGGAACACTTGAATCTAACACCCTTGAATCATCTTACTGTTATTGTTGGTCAAAAAGGAGCAACAATGGTATGAATAGAGGGGGTGAATAGCTATTTTAATATCTTTTCAGACCCTTTTATAAAGCAATGGCGAATGCACACAACTCTCACTTTGGTTATGTAAAATGCGCATAAAGAATAAGTGAGATGTACAACTGAAATTTCAAGACAAAGAGCAGATGCGAAGCGCATAAGCTCAAAATGAACGGAGAATTTTTTGGCTTAACTATAAGGCGCAAATAATGAAGTTAAAGCAAATTCAACTAAAAAAATCTCAACTATGTTGATAATCTAAATAGATCAAACAGATAAAGCAAATTTGTAATATAAAGACCTTTAAAGTAAATTTGCAGAAAGTAAGAACACAGGATTTGGAGAGTTTCGATGAAAAAGATCTACGTCCTCTACTAAGATGGTTTAGTCTTTGATTTCTAACTACTAGATATTTGACTAGATTTAGAGGAGCTTTTACAAAATTACAAAGAATCAAACTCTAAACTATTTGTCTATTCAGTGAAGAACAAATCCAAGACAAAACGGGTATATCTCAAAAAGTTAGATCTATATAATCAAATCTTCAAGAGGTGTATGTGTGCTCAAGAAATCAAAGCTCTTTAGATGTGTATGATTGAGAGCATATGATTTCTAGTGATTACAAAGGCATTAGGATCTGAGCTTAGTTTCTGGAAATTATGAAGGTGTAAAGGTGTTTTGAGAATTCTAGAAATCTTCGGGCAATCTTAAAAAGATTTTTCAAAGAAAAACTCAAGCAACTTGAAATGTTGAAGGGAAGGGGTATTTATACCCAAGCTTCCAAAAACTAGCCTTGGGAATCCTTGAGGATAAGATCAAAGGATAATGAGCTGGAGAGGTCTGATTGGCGCAAGTGTCCCCTTTATCGTTACAAACAGAGCATGAAAATAAAATTTGAACATTCTTCTAGAGAAAAGGACAGTTGTCATAATCTGGGAATATTCAGCTGAGCTCTGCTCTATTGTAAGATATGCTCATTGTTCTCGAATGTTGTACTTGAACACATGGCAATCTGTTTCATTCTGCATTCAAAAGCGTAGTTTGTCTTCACGTTTTCAAAGATTCTAAGTTCTGAGGTTGTTGAGCGGAAAGTACATAAGACCTTTATAAGCCCTGCGCTTCTTGGACATGCGCATAGAGGACTTTTGCTCATAATATTATGCGCAGATGAGGTCTTGCGCATGAATTTTCTTAGTCTTCAGGTTGTAATCCTCAAAAATAAGTTGTAAACCCACCTTCAAAGCAAGCAACAACTATTCTATAAAATGGACCTAGCTAAAATTGAAGTTATAAAAATTCTAACATTGAGTCCTAAAGTTCATAAATAAAATTAGGTGATGGTATCAATCAATTCTAAACAAGTTTTAAGAAAGTTAAAGATAAGCAGACCGAACATCGAGAACAGTTATCTACACGGGAAAATTGCATCTATTAGAATAAGGTCCTCATCCCCTAAAAAAACCTTGTTAAACGGTGAGGTTATCCAATCTATATAGTTGATCAATTTTATTCTCCAAGTTGATATGGATACATTGGACTTCAACACGCCCCCTCATGTGTAGGCCGACACTACCGCTCTGCACGTGGACACTTATACGCGAACATGTTACCAATTCAAACTTAACACGGGCACCTAACACGGGTTAACTCATACCCAACACGGGCTAATTCAAACCCATCATCAACTGGAGCCGGCTTGTGATACCAAATTAGAATTGGGTCCTCATCCCTTAAAGGGCTTGTTAGGGGTGAGGTTATCCAATCAACATAGTTCATCAAATTTTATTCTCCAAGTTGATGCGGAAACATGGGACTTCAACACCATGACCGTTGTCGCTACACATATCAATCTCCTTGTAGTTTTGCGAGATAAACTCATTCTCAAGCATGGCCATATCGATTGTGACACTCATGCATCATCTGATTGCATCTACATTTCTTGATGTCGTTCTCCTCTTCATCTTTCATATTTTCCTCTCCGTCACTCAATCCATACTTATTGAATTTTTCCTAGCGATCCTTCTCCAAGCAAGTTGATTGTCCCACAATCCCAAGAACATCTTGATCCATCTGGATCTCTGCAATCCAAATCCCACATGGATTTTGCAAATCTGATCTTGAATTCGTGCCACATCTTGATTAAATTTGCGCAACTCTGGTCCCACATAAATCTATGCAACATGAATCATCTAGATCCATGCAAAACTGACTAATCTGATCTATGCAAATACTGATTTATGCACCCACTCCAATCGAATTTGGCAGCCCATAGATCTCCACTCGGAGCTCCGATACAAGTTGTTGTGGATTTGGGGAGGGGGTCTCACACCTACCTAGCCCATACTGGCAGTCACAATTATATATTAAATTAAACAAAGGCAGATAAACATAAGAAAAGAAATAACACAAGTGGTAATCTAGCTCGTCACACATGACTACATCTGAGGGCGTTGACAAGCCAGGATATTCACTACAACAATAAATGATGGTGTTCACAACTTTACACAAGCGATCCTCTCAATAGTACTAGCATGACCACTTTCTATGTAAACTACTCTCTCCCACTTATATTTTCTCATCTCATGAAGAACATGCAAATCTCAGTCATGGCCGGGTTGTAGAATGCCCCTCATGCTTCCTAGGCCCCCGGCCCTTTTGATCTCTTTTGTGGCTCTCTCTCTCTTATATCCTAGCATCCATTTTTCTGGCCATTACCTATGTTTATATAGGACTACATGAAATCCCCTAAACCTAAACTAAGTCAAATCTCGTCAAAATAGGAAACTTAATATTGCTAATATTGGGCCCATGACAGCTACATGGTTCAACCCATGCGGCCGTATGCCCACAAGATGATCCACTTAGTCAACTTCTCCTCCTTTTCCTCATCCTTGAGTACTTTGATTCAAGCTAGACCTCCTCCTTGGTTAGACTTCCACCCTACCTACTTTCCTCGTTGGTTTAGACTCCATAACCGAACACATGACATGACCTCAATAGAGTCATGATTTTACATTTATAGAAAGAATATTCTGGAGTCATCTCAATCAGAATGGACACACAAATGTGAGGTTTCTAGCTCGCTTTACAAACTGAGACTTGCTCCAACGAATTCCTCTTGGCAACCAATTCTGCACACAATTAAGAACAGTCACCACGACCTAGATTGCTTGTTCTCCTATCGCTAGTGCACCTTTGGCAATAGTTGATGTTGGAGAATTGGGGGGATCTCCACATCTACTAGCCCATACTGGCAGTCATCAACATGAAGAAAATAATTCAACACATGAAATAATAATATGAACAAGCATAAACACCATGAATTTGTTCACCCGGTTCAATCCCTATGGCTACATCCGGAGGCACCAAGCCAGGATATCACTATAATAATATATGAAGATTATTACAACTTTGCACATGCTCTCACTAAGATCTAGCAGTGAGAGATATCTGATGAGCCTTCTATGAGTAAGATTGATCAAATGCGTGGCCACGCCAAATGAATTGATGGAGATCAATGTCATTTGATTAGTCAATTTTACTTGGCATCGAGAAAGCATTCGACGATATAATTGACGTAGACCATGACTGACTTATGTCCAATATGATATCGTGCAACAAAGAGTTTATGATTGTTCTATTTTATGAAATATCAGACTTTCAATATTTATATTAATTGTAATCATAATGGCTTGTTAGAGTTCGCTTATGATTTTATGGGCCCTGATGGATCGGACCCATTACCAACATAATATAAACTTATTGGGTCACACACAACAGAGCTGATTGATAAGCTGAAAAACGAGGGATCTGAGACAGAGGTCCGTACAACGCCTTAGGAGCCTACAGTTTCCGACATAGGGTGTGGGTTTGAGACATCCATATGAGGTGTTTGAGAAAAAATAACATAGAGATGGTGATTATAAATCTTTGATCTAGGATCAAACACCAATAATTCTTGAAGTGATAATATTCCAAAGAAGAAATTGTTCTTCATCTAGTGTTGATCTAGCAATCAAATCAAGAAGGTGTTTTTGAGTCCGTTCAACGTGAGGGTGTTCGCATTTCAACACCTTACAGTTTGTGTTCATTGATTTCTTAAGCATCTTATTAATCTAATTGTTTTGCATGGATATTGTTCTTGGGTTTCAATCTTGTTGTTTCCTCTGCACTTGTGCCTACAAAACCCAACAGAGAGTAGTTTACATAGACATGCTAGTACTAGTGAAGATCGTATGTATAAAGTTGTAAACACCCTCATATATTAATCATAGTGAATATCCTGACTTGGCAACGCCCCGAGATGTAGTCATGTGTGACGAACTCGGTTACCAAATCTTGTGTTATTTCTTTCATATTATGGAAACTTTAAAATACTTCTTTAATGAATGAGACCCACTGCATACTCAAAACAACTATCCACAAACTATTCCCTACCCTACCTTCTCTCTCCTTCCCTTTCGATACTCATAGCACTTACACGATGTACATATTTTCTTAATCATTGTGTCCGAAAGAAAAATGTAACTTATAATGGGACGGAGGGAGTAATGATTTTAAGGCAAGGTTCATAATGATACATATCTCTATAGGTAGTTGTTGAGTTCCATGTATGATAATGTACTTCAATTGTTTCACACATGGAGAAAGTTAAATGCTCATCCTCCGAAGCTTGTAGGGTTGTGGATGCTCTTCAGTCTTCAAACCCAACTTGTCAACCATGATAGTGCAAACAACATTCTATCAGCTACCCTCTATCGATTATCACATTACAAACCTTTCCTTTTGCAGTGCATTTCGTATGAAAAATGTTATGCCTAAGGTACTGCTCATCCTTCGAAATAGCTACATTCATCACTCAACGAACGGCTAATGCAGCCCCTTGATTTGCATACACCAACTCAGCCTCACCACCAAACTCCTCATGTTCATCAACTTCATCATAAGCTAATAAGACATCTTCCTCAACCAATGAAACAACATTTCTATTCAAACACTCTGCCTGAAAGTGACCAATTCCTTTACATTTGTAACACGAAACAGTTCTGATACTACTGGCCAAGTTTCGTTGCTTGTGTATTTCCTGTCACTGCTGCCTTGAAGGAACTGGAAGTCTCACTGCCACTAGCACGATTATTACCAATTTGCCTCCTTGCCATCGACTCGCGACCTTCTTTCCCTTCAACTGTTTCTCAACTTTCATAGCAAGCATACAAACATCTTCATACGTCCAGGATGTTGTAGTTGTACAACATCCAATATTTAAGAATGAAATCCCCTACATACGAGCAATCGTTTGCTCATCTTCTGCCACTACATCAAGCCGTATCCTTAGACGATCAAACTCATTCATGAATTCCTCTTTAGAGAGATCGCCTTGTTCCTCCAGACCAACGATGATAACAATACAAGCCTCTTGTCTATAATAAAACACGAAGAAATTTCTTTAGCATTAATTTTTTTCATCTTCTCCGTTTCCCATAACCCGTTGCTTTTCACATGTTCCCACCATATCGAAGTGTTTTTTCAATTTGGAGAGCTTGGATCCGTCTTCTCAGATCCTCGTTCTCAACGTCACGTGGATCACGTTGTCGCTGACCCTCATTTGGTAGGGGCTGTTCACCACGCCTCTGACCACGACCACAACCACCACGTCCACAAACTAGTTCGGCCATTGATGAATAAATCAAAAACTCTTGACCCATTACTCCAAACACGCATATACAAAATAACCTAGTAACTGCCCACTAAGTCCACTAACAATAAAGAAGTAAAAGAAATCTGTAAATACAAAATTAAAATTCTAAAACACTTAAATGATGGTTTCGCCCCTCAAACGACCTGGGTGGCTAAAATCACGTCTAGTCACCGCATAGCCATGGCTCGATATCCTAACCACGTTTCGCGACTCGTATTTGTGAATAGTGTAAATGATACAACATGCGCAATGGTAATTACTTATGCTTCTGGGATCATGAATATTTGTAAATTAATAATGCACTAATTTCTTATTAACACTTCTGATATTACAGAAAGAGTTGTTTTGCATAGACCTTCTACAATAGGAAGTTCTACCTTCTCAAGTGAAGGAATCATCAGTTGATTTCGAAGCCAGTGATAGTTACAATCCCCAGAAGTAGCAACTCTCAAATTCTAGTGGCTCTGAAGATGCATCACCTGACAAGCCCAAGGCACGTATATGCAAAAACCAACACGTGTGATCTTGTCCTTTTTATCTGAATAAAAAATATTTCAACAAAAAGACCTTGTCTTTCTGCAATCTCATTCTACTGTCTTCTTATGGTTATGACTCAAAAAAGTGCTGCATACATGCGATGAATCCAAATCATTTTGTAACACTTTTGCAGACACCCTTTGGTTACTCGAGGAAAGATGTCATTTTGATCGGAGTTGGAGTTACTGCAGCTGGAATCGGTCTTAAAAGTGGATAGAGGCATTTTCTATATTCTTGTAGTTTTTTTTTTTTTTTTCAATGATATACCATATATTTTCTTGTTTTCTCATGCCTACTGTATAATTTCTTACCACCATTTGCAGTATTTTGGAGTCGATCCTTTGCAGGCTGGGAATGTTGTTCAGTTAGTTCTAGTTTTGGGTCTAACAATTGGATGGATTTCTACCACATTTTCAGAGTCTCCAACAAAGAAATGACATATGCCCAGCAACTACGTGATTACGAAAGCAAAGTCATGGAGGTAAGTTAACAAGTGCTCTAGATGAATCTTATTTCATTCATTTGCTATATGCCAATATATACTCCTATATATATATATATATATATATATATAGGGTTTGTTAGATACCCTCTTCAATGGTAGGTTAATAAGTAGCCCAATATTTTGAGACCAAAATAACCCTATATTTTATACATGAACCAAGTATTTAATGAGTGTATAACAGTAAATTTAAAATCAAAGATAAGCCCTCCTCCATCTACATCACCCCTCTGATTCAAAGTTTCCCGGCAACAATTTATTCTCTAATTTCATGGTCACTTACTTCTATCACTGCAATTTCTTGATCGCTTCATCAAAATCCATTAATAAGGATTCAAGATGGAAGGCTGGTGTTTAAACAAAATGGAAACATAGTATTGAACACTAAGGAAAATCAATCATTCTGTTTTTTTTTTGTTTTTTTTTGTTGCACTCCCAAAAAACTCCATTAATTAAAACATTATTCAAGCATAGCAAAAACATGGAGCAACAGGAATGCATTGAAAGATAAAACTAAAACCCCATCTCTCATCCTTCATCCTCAATGGAAACCCAGATCACAGTCGATTTTCAAACCACGCTCGATGGTCATTAACAGCGGCAGGGAAGAGGCTCTACCGACCATGGCTAATTACAGTGCAAGGAGGAGCCGACCACAAATCTCGCTAGGAAATGACCATCAAACATTTTCGATCTGCAATGGTGATTATGGTTATGGTTCCATGTGAATTGGGGATAGTATTCTTGGTTGTCTGGTAAATAAATTGGGCTTTAAAATTACCTCAATGCCCTAATGAATTTGTTTTCTTTTATGAGAGGAGGTATTTTTGTCTAACAATTATGGGTCACTTGTTAAGATACCCTTGAAGAGGGTATCCTAACAAAACCCAATATATATATATATATATATATATATATATATATATATATATAATTCCATGGGTCAATACAAGCATAACCTCAAGGACACCTTGCTTGGCTTGATATATATATCAGATAATTTATTTAGTGAAATGAAGATGATATGCTCATGGAATTTATCTGCAGTATTTATTTACAGCAAGTTTTACATCACGTACACTACAAAATTTACATTTTGTGATGGAATTTAACACTTAGTAGTAAATTTCGACTGATGCAGCGCAAGTGCAGTTCTAAATCCGTGTCGATATATGTTGATCACTGACTCCCTTCAGTTTTGGAGAGTGTCCACTTAGCACACTCAAATCGCCAAAAAATGACTTTATACACTAAAAATAATGAATCTTTACATTTTGAACCCCCCTTCATTATGAAAAGGAACTAATCATTGTCTACTGATATTGCAGAAACGATTGGAGTGCTTAACAGAGGCGGAATTAGAAGCATTGCTTGAACAGGTGGACGAAGAGAAGAGACGTATAGCCAGTGGCGAGCAGGTTAACTGAACCAACCTCATTCGATCATACTTATTTACCCATCTTCATTTCCTCTTATAGAAAATATCTATGTAAAGAGTAGTAATACAGTTTGTTTTTCTTCTTAAATTTACTATTGCAGCATATCTTTCCACTACGGATTTTTTTATTTGTATATGATGTAATTTTGTAATCCCTCTACTCTAGCCACAAATATTACAAATATAAGCAAGAAAGTTGTGTTTGTTATGGCCTCAAATATAAATGCAAATTTTCTTAGTTTCAGTGCAAAACTCGTTAAATATAATTGTATTTAATACTCTTTTACCAAGACTATCCTTAAATAATTACTCATTTTCAAATACAAGTGTATATTTATTACATGTAATATAAGGTTATATTAGTAATTTTTACATGTTTTTTTTTTAATAAAATCAAGACAATTAACTGACTTAAATACTTTATTGATAAATGTAATTTAATTTTTTTTCTTATATTTGTGGCGGGAGAGAGTCTATAAACCATAAATGACTGTTTACGCCTTTTGTCGTAAAGGTTGCTATTTTTGGATAGAGATCATCACTACATTCCTGTCCCCGTCCCCCCCACTGTCAACCCAACCCCACTCTACACACCCACTAAAATGGATTGTTTGTTCAGTAGCATTTTTTTTTTCTTCCTAAAATCCAATAATTTGATCTTAGAATTCCTATAAACGGTATAAACGGCCAAGACCCATCGGGCCGAGTTCAGTTCTCAATTCACAGGGCCCACCAAACCATGAAGCTTATCAAAACACCAGGAAGGCTGGTTGGCATCAAGTGGTCGGCTAGCAACACTTGTACAAATCCGCCTTCCCACATCGATCATGTGTCGGACAAACCAGGACAAAGATGACCTTGACGTATCGTAAGTCGACCAACATCACCTCTAACGGTCGATACGTCGACTTACATCACCTCTAACAGATATTAATGGCAAGCTATAAATTCGGAGACGATTAATCTCAATCCCCGGTATCTCTCTTATTTATCAACCCCATATCTGATTCACTCCTAATTGCCTATAAATACTGATCAATATTGTAACTCAATCTTCTACTCAAATTTATTGTCAATTGATTTCAAGATAAGCTCACTTACTCTCACACTGAAGTGTCCTCGCTACAGTCAATCCGCTAGTCGTGTGTTCATCCATTTTCATATTGACTAGATTCTGGATCAACTTATTGCTGGAATAGGATTAATCTGCGTTTTACATCACTAGTTTGGTTTTATTGCTAGGAAATGAAGTTAAATCAATGTAAACTAGAAATAACCATCGTCAATCTCGAATGGCAGCTCGTAGCATGACTCACGAAAGCCTTCCGAATCCGAAGAATGAGGATCTTCCTTTGCCTCACCTGGGAAGATGTTGATGGAGGAAATGTGGTTGCGCCTTTGGGGATTGGCCCAGGCTTGCCTTTCAACCCCAGTACCACAATGCGTCTCATATATAATAATCAGCCAGGCCATGGGCTTTGGATTATAAGCGTCAAGGGCAAAGGCCTAAGGTTGTCACAAGCAAAAAACCTAAAGCCAGGGAGAGCTGTACGCCATGGCCAGTCTGGCCGGAATGGTGGGTGGGTGGGGGGGGGGGGAGGATCGGGGCATGCCCCTTAGTGTCCCACATCGATCGGCAGCCCTCCTCCAACACAAAATGATTTTTTTTT
>JAOWBW010003024.1:0-43597 GCA_026119855.1 Campanula takesimana
TTAAAGGGTTTTACCCTAATAACTTAACTAATAGTCTAAGCCCACGTAAATCCTTTCAAATTATATCTACTAGCCAATCCAAAAATTTTCTTAATTTTCCAAACTTAAATTATCTACCTTGGCCCAATAGCATTACTGTTATAATTAAACTATAACCAAAATTAATTAAAAACCCAAAATAAAATACTTAAATTTTCGGGGTATTACAATAATCGGCCTGGTCGTGCCAGACCAGAAAAGGCTCAAATTTCCATAATTCCAATTCAGTCCTTTAGGATTCGTTCTATTCGTGTGGGACCCTCTAGGATTACACTATGTTGGCAATGAGTTCAAACATGAACCCATAAGATATGATTAGGTTCTAGGAAACCGTTATACCTACCCAAATAGTGTAACTAGATACAAGTTCGCATTCCTTTTAGAACATGTCACAATCTCTTTATCCTCGATGTCATTGAACACAAGTCATGGTCAACAAGTCAACTTGCATTGTTCAATGCTTTCTCAATAACGAATATGTTGATAATCCAAATGACATTGATCCAATCAATTCATTTGAGTTTGGCCAAACATTTCATCAACATAATTCCTACGAGGGGCCCAAGCTTGACATCTCTCCAAAGAGGGATAAATCCATTTAGCTTATTATTCTTCCATACATGAATCCGATTATGCCAATCATACCTTTTATAACTACCCGGTTAAAGGTAGCGTTTGAATATGTCAAACATAATCTCCATCAAGTGGAAGACTATAATAACTTCATGTCTAAGGATTTAAATAACATAACTAATATGAGATATATGTACGACATAGACCATGACATAAATCTCATACAGCGGGTCATGTCCAGTACCTTGTTCCAAACAAGTACCTATAAATCTAACATGATCATCCCATGATCATTTAGCCTTTATACTAGTGCTTAACAAGCTCTAGGGACGGAGATTATTATAAGCAAACATGAGCATTAATAATAATCAAAATATCTCTTCATTAATATGAAGATAATGATAACACATACAACTTTTACCAAACGTGCCTAGGGCACCAACACCAACATGCAAGAACATATATCGGAGGCGTGCAAGGAGCTTGTAGTTCAAAAGGTCTTGGATTGTAGAAATAATACGGGTCACCCCAGAATTTTATGGGAAATCTGGTGGAGGCAAGTTGGCGGTGCCTGGTCGGGTATCCATACATGGTTTAAACAGTGACTGAGTTCTGGGGACTTGGTTGATGGTGTTAGACCGAGAAGGGATACGATTGGGAAGGTATTATGAGTATGATGCTCGAGGCGTGACCAGTGCGAAAGGTGATTTACGGGCATTTTAAGTAGATTGTGCTTGGGGTTTTATATGAGGCGTCCGCTGGGAGATGTTGGATTTGGGATGAGGCGGAGTGAAGGGGACTTGAGTGAGAGGCAAGTTTTGGGCGACGGTGTGTTGGGGCAAAGAAAGGGGGTCTTGGTATTTTTGTAAGATTAAGGAAGTGATGTTTGGTTGCAATTAGGAGGTTGAGTGGCTTTTACCTCTTCTTTGTGGTTGGTAACTTTGGTGAAGGGCCCATCAATTTGAAACAGAGCTGTAACACCTTTTTGTCTCATCGACTCATCAGACGGAGTTTGCGTTTCTTTGTGGCTTCCTGTGATGATTTATTCCCTAGCCCCGGAGGCTTCTAGAGCTTGGAGCAATTCTTCTTTCATTGGGCTATCCGGATTATCTGCGGCGTCATTTCCCAAGCTACTATCCATTGAAGTGGTCTTTTCGAGGTACCGGGTCAGAGAAGTTGTAGTGACCGGGGAACTTTCTGACTCCAAACGTACTAGGCAGCGACATGATGCTCTCTTCCACTTGATCCGAGCTACGGGAAAAGGAAAAGAAGGGTAATTCAGGCTCTGGTAAACATTGGGTGAATGCTTGGGCTATGGGCTTAATGCTCATGCTACTGATGGGACAGGACCGTTATACTTAGACCTATAGAGTAGAAGGTGGACGAGACTTAACGGTATCTTTGGAATCCATCCAAAGATTGGCGGGTGCCTCGGAGATCTTCCAAGGGCTTGACGGATGCTTAGGGGACTATTCCTAAGGATTTAACGGGATCTTTGGAATCCATCCAAAGATTGACAGCTGCCTCGGAGATCTTCCAAGGGCTTGACGAACTCTTAGGGGGCTATTCCTAAGGACTTGACTGGCTTCTTGGAGGATGACGGGGATCCATCCAAGGACTTGACTGACTTCTTGGAGGATAACGGGGATCCATCCAAGGACTTGATTGGCCTTCCTAGGGGACTATTCCTAGGGATTTAATGGGAATCTTATCGGGGACCTAGGGGACCATGCCTAGGATTTAACGGAGGTCTCGGAGGATAACGGGGATCCATCCAAGGACTTAACGAAGAGATGCTTTTTAGCGGAAGAATGCAATGTGTCAAAGACGAGAAGCAAAAACGGAGCAAATTCATGTAAGGTGCAATTAATTATCCGTTCAAGTTTACTTAAAACGCATTTTTATTCCCAAATGGTTGGAAAAGATTTCTCTTCTTTTCGTAACTACTCTAAACCCTGGATCAGCGGAGGCCATCACTACGTCTATAAGCCCCTCGTTTTTCACATGTATTTCACGCTCCCAAGGACGGACTATCCCGGGTGAGTGTCCTATAGGGCACGTGGCTTCCACCGACCAAAAGAACCATTCCTAAGGTCTAGTGCGTCGTGAAGTTCCAACATGTGTGCCATCCTAATCATGATTAAGCCCCAGTCAAGGTCAAGATTGACTTAACGCTTTAACAAAATTTCAGCATGACCTCGTTTTAATGAGGGACCTCAGACCTTAACCTTGGGATTAAGGATGATTAAGGTGGGCCAAGCACTAGGACTTAACGACACGGTGTCATCCTATCCTTAATACATGACTTTCATTAATTATAGTCAAAATTAACGCATAAGTCAAAGACCGGGCCAACGACGACCTTGGTCACACTTGTATTCGCAAGGAGTCATGAACTTGGGCATTGATTTGACTATAATTAGCCTTGGGCACATTTTAAGGGCAAGATGGCGTGAACTAGACCAAAAACCAACCATGGTCACGGTATTTGTGTGTCACGGATAAGTGTGGTTGACTTGGCTCGGATGGGGAGGTGGAATGGACCCGTGCGTGTGAGAAGGGCACAAGAGCACCAATCAAGCTGTATCGTGGCATCCATTCCGGGTTTTAAGGGTTGTTCAGACGTGCACAAGGTCAAGTTGGCATATTGTGAAGTCGATTATGTTCCTTTTTGAGTTAAAATAGGAATTTTCAATGCGTTTTAATATCATGAGAAAAAGTATGAACAAGTAAGGCACAAGATATGAACAAGTAATTTGCACAAGTAGTAAACAAGCATATGAACAAGTAAAGACTTGTTGAAAATCAAACTTTTGTACATGAAAGAGTTGTGCACAACCAAGGGTTTAAAAACCAAAATTTTACAAGAAGGACAAGGTTCTTTGAAAATCAATCTTTACAAAAATGTTGTGCACAAACAAAGGGTTTTTGTTGTGCACAAACAAAGGGTTTTGGAAACCAAACTTTTCATAAAAAGGGTCATGCACAACAAGGTTTTTGAACCCAAGTTTTATGTCAAAAATTTGTGCATGACCAAGGCTTTGAAAAACAAGTTTTGGTTAAGAAAAACAAAGGCATATGTGCACAAGTAGAGGCTGGAAATTTAGAACATGGGCAAGCAGAAGCAAGGGAACCATCAGAATTTTTCTGCCGTACAAGAAATTGTTGAATTTGAAACATTCCGTGGGCCCAGCAAATTAGCCGTACGGCTAGAGCAGGAGGTCCATTATTTTTTGCAATTTTCCAGTTTCTGATCCTTCAAGCCCCAGTTTATTGTTTTTCCATAACAGATTCATTTCCAAAAATCAAAACAAAAACATAAAACATACACAAGATATGCACAAAGTCAATAAACGGGGACAGGAGTTTGACCCACACAAAGGTGCCCCCAAATTTTCTAAAAATAAGTTTGGAAACAACTTATTCCCCAGTGGAGTCGCCACTGTAAGGTACCCGCGGGAAAAACGGAACATGATCCCCCTCGAGAAGCCAAACACGGCACTTTATTGGGAAGAACGTTTGACGGTTCGCCCAATTCGCCTCGGAAAACCAAGTCTCCCTAAGTTTGTTGATCAAAAATGTGCGAGTGTGTGTGTGTGTATTTTAAAAGGGGAGAAACCGACTTTAACAGAAAACAGTTAAAAGTTTAACAAAAGGGGTTTATTTGCAAAGATCGTAACAGAAAGGGGTTAAAACTAGAAAAACAATTCCCCGGACAAACCATCCGTACGGCTGGTGATGGTTGTCCTGGGAATTTACAGACTTATCAGAAAGCAGTCCAGTTCCAGGCATGAACAGAGCATCTTGCTGAAACTGGATAGAATGAGACTTTTTCTAGATTATTTGGTGGTACAAAAACATGCATAACAACATCCCTGTGCCATTGATCATTAATTAGACACCAAAAACAAGTATTTTTGGGCATGATTAAGGCAATGATTGGGGAAATGAGACAAAGTTGATGAACATAGCTTTTGAGCCAAAACAACCATTTGAATGGTTAAAGATGGAGAGTTTAACCACCCCCCCCCCCCCCCGTGGATGATTCATCCAAGATAAAGCCTTGAGACACCAAAGATCAACCTTTGGATGGATAAAGATTGAGTCTTTATCATCCAAAGGGACATTATTAAGGCATAAATCAAAGTTTGGATGGTAAAGATTAGGACTTTACCACCCAAACTTGATCATCATCACATAAACATAAATATCATAAATATGCAAGGGCTCTCTCCAAATGTGCAATGGATCACCAAGCCAAAGGTAAAAACATTAATTTAAATGACATAAATGTAAATGACATGGAAGTAAATGACATAAAGTAAATTGCATTAATCATAACAAGCCATAATCATTTTTGGTTTGTAACCCTTAATCATACTCAAGGCATGAGGGCACCATGAATCATTTCAAGGATTGGTTCCAATTAATGGTACCACAAGAAATATAGAGACATTAACTAAATAAGAACATGAACAAATAAATAAAAAGAAGTGAAGAGTAGATGGGGGAGAAGGAGGCCTCACCAATGTTTGATTCTAGCCTATCTTCCCCTCTTTCACTCAATTCTCACAATGTTTGTGTTTCTGCTCGTATTTCAGCAGAGATTCTGCATATAAAACTATTTTCTCCCCCCCCCCTGAAATGATCAGCAAGGGCCTTAATTTATAAGGACTGAAGGCACCCAAACCAGCCGTACGGCTGGGGCTTTCTAGTACCCAAACTATCCATACGGCTCAGCCTGGCGAGCTTCTGGATTTTTCTAAGTTTAATTCCAGAACAGTCCTAAAGTTTTTGATTTTAGTGAGGTCCTAGCCTATCAGTTTATCCCTGAATGGTGCTAAGAATTTCTCTAAGGTTGGTTTCAGTTCAGATTGGGGTACTTACACCTAGGTCCTGAATTCAAGGAGTTTCTTACTTCTACTTCAGCAATCCACCCGTGTCAAGCACTTGTATTCGATGATATCACCAAAATTTTGCTAAAGGAAGAGATGCTGCAGACTAAATTTATGGTCTCCTTACAACAATAAGCATCTTTACTAGGGACAAACAGTCGTCTGGTTCTTCTCATGGTGGTAACAGTTCGGCTTCTAGTGGTGGTCATCGACGGAACACTGTTAAAGGCAGTGGTCAATGGCAGTCCGGCACTTAGTCCAGACATCGTGGCAATGGTTTTGGTAATAAAGGCAGGGGTCACAACAACAATAACATGGGAATTGGGGCACCCGCAGCGGTCCTTCTTCTGGTCAGCCTATGGGCCGAGGTCGTGGATTACTCTCTAATGCTCACACTAATGCCCCAGTATAAGATCTTGATGTTGTATGCCAATTATATTTCCAGACTGGTCACAGTACTCGTGCGTGCCAAGATTCGTCCAGTGCAAGTTACTTCGCAAAGTGGACCTCCTATGTTCTTGACTCTGGCGCCACAAACCACATGACAAATGATTCGAACAACTTCTCCAGCTATCAACCATACTCAAGTAAAAATACAATTGTTTTTGGTAATGGCTTACGTTTACACATATCTCATGTTGGTAGCATACCATTGCCTATTAAAAATCATTCTTTTTCTCTTCTTAACGTTCTTTACGTTCCGAAACTTCCATAAACCTTTATTGTCAATTCGCCAGTTTTTCCAAAGATAATTACTCCTGCAGCCTTTATAATCTTACTTTTGATAAACAGCCGTCCAGTCAGCCTATTGCTCTACTTGAAGAACATTCGAGCCCAGCAACCTGGCATGCTCGCTTGGGTCATCCCTCCACACCTATCTTTAATGTTTTATGTCGACAGTCTAGTCTACCATTAACTAGTAAAATCCAGTCAGCGTATTGCTCTTCTTGGAGAACATTCGAGCCCAGCAACCTGGCATGCTCGTTGGGCCATCCCTCCGCACCTATCTTTAATGTTTTGTGTCGACGGTCTAGTCTACCTTAACTAGTAAAATTAGTTCTCAGCATGGTTGTCATATATGCCCTCTCGGAAAATCTAGTAGACTCCCCTTTTCTTCTCTAAACTTATAATGCTTTACATCCTTTAGATATGCTTCATTTAGATGTTTGGGGTCCTACCTCAGTTAATTCTTTTAATGGACATCGTTTTTTTATCTATATATAATTGATGATTTTTCTCTTTATGTGTGGCTTTTTCCGTTATTTCACAAGTCTGATGTAACACAAGTTTTTGCTTCTTTTAAAACACATATTAAAAATCAACTATCTAGACGTATTTCTGCCATTCATGCTGTTAAAATTGTTCAAACGGATAGGGCGTGAATTTACTACTCGCGTGTTTACTTCGTTTCTAGCAAATTTGGTACCAAATATCAAATTACTTGCCCTAAACTCCCAAAAAAATGGTGTTGTCGAGCATAAACACAGACACATTATTGAAATGACATATGTATTTTGGATGGTTAGAGGCTTTCAATACTGCGGTATACCCCATAAATCAGTTGCCCAAGAGACAACTAAATCATTTGTCTCCTCATGAACGCCTTCTTCTTTGTCCACTTGACTATCGTTTTCTTAAGGTTTTTGGGTGTTCATGTTTTCTGCATGTTGTTGCTACAAATTCTCATAAACTTATGCCAAAATCAATACACTGTGTTTTTCTTGGTTATGATAAATTGCACAAGGGTTATCGATGCATGGATTTGACTACTAGCAAAATATATATCTCCCGTTACGTGATTTTTGATGAGTTTCACTTTTCATGGAAAAATAGTAGTGGTGTTCCTAATACCATAGGTACACGGATGCACACAGATCATGGCCAAGCATCGTCGGCTGCTGTAATTGGCCCACGGAGAGTCATCCTCATGCTCCGGACAGCCAACCTGCACCATCTTTCCCAAATGGGCCTCCTGGCCTTTCTTCTAGTCCGCAGTGGCCCAAGTTTCATGCAAGCCCAATCCTTTATCAGGTGCCCACAGGGCCTATTCATTCTCCTACTGGGCCGAGCCCATCTTCTACGCCTCCCGTCCATGCAAGCTGCATCTTTTGAAAATACCGATATTGAATATTCAGTGCCTGAACAGTCCATGGGATATTCAGATTCCTCTACAGGCACCTCATCATCTACGACTAGTACCCCTCTTCGGGTTCGAACTGTTGCTTGTCTTTATTGATGGAGAAAATCTCCCCTAATTAAATTAATCTAGCAAGTGTATTAGTTACCGATGTAGTAGTATGCACAAGCAATGGTCGAATCCACATAGACTAGATTGGAAAACAAGAATGTTTAAAAACAGAAAAGTAAATAGTGGGGGTTTTAGTTTGATTGTTTATTAAACTACTAAAGCATGAAATAATTAAACTAAGAAAACAAATAAAAGCAAGAATTAATAAAGATTAACGATTAGATTCACGAATTGGGTTCACAAATACTTTCACTTTATGCTATGCTCATAATAATAAGATCAATCTTATTCTTGGGTTCGTTCGCAATAGTAAGGATTGGGACGGTTTGGTGTGCGATTTGCAATCCTAATATTCTCTTTATATTATACTTTCAGTTACGTCCGCATAATATGTCAAGAATTCATGAAGAACTTAAGAACATAAGAACCTAGATCCGTTTGAATTCAGTTACGTCCTCAATTGAATCTAATTATCAAAATAGTGATCAATGTATCAATGTCCGAGTTACCGCAACAATTGATACCCAATAATTCTAAAATCAATTTATATCTTAACATATAATTAAAACTAAAGAATTAATTATGAAGAATATTTTGATAAACAAGAATAAGAAATAATGAATGAAAGAATTAAATCTATAGCATAGAGTTCAAGTATTGTTACTACCAATTCATGAATCTAATTACTCCCTCTGGTCCAAAATAACTGTCACTTTTGGTCAAACAAAAGTAAGTTTGACCAATAAATTTAAACAAAAAATAATGATCATAATAAAAATCTAAAAATTGTTATTAAAAGTATTATTAATTATAATAAAATAACAAATTTTAGATTTTCATTAGCATCATTATTTTTTTATTTAAATTATTGATCAAAGTTACATATGATTGACCAAAAATGACAGTTATTTTGGACCAGGGGGAGTATTTAACTACTAATACTAATAAAATCAAGAACAAGAAAAATAATAAAGAACATCAAAACCTGGAATTAAATTGATGAAATCTTGATTACAACCTTGAAATCTTGAAAAAAAATATGTCCCAAATAATGTGTATGGAGTATTATATTTATACTAGGGCTAAAGAGGTGTAAAAATATGAAAAACACTAGGATTCCTTGTTGAAAAAGGATAAATAAAGTACTGGTGGCCGAAATTCCCCAGGAGCCATTTGTATTTTTGAGTTTCCAGAAAATCCCTTGAAAAATTCCACAAAGGTCCTCCAAAATTTCCAAAAAAGCCCCTGGAAATTTGGAAATTATTGAAAAGCCCATCATAATTTGGATAATTCCTCAAAAGTCCCTGGAAAATTCCCCTAAGGTCCCTGGGTTGTGTGGGCACATGGAGTGGGCACTCAAGAGTCCGAATTTCTGGAACATTATGGGTTTAACATCTGGTGTTGTACCATTGCTTTGATAACTTGTACATTTTACGCGCAAACTTTCGGAAGCCATAACTTCTTCATACGACCTCCGATTTGGACGTGCCAACTATCGTTGGAAATCTATTTTCGAGTACTATCCAATGGACTTGATTTCTAAGTGTTCAGATCCTTTTATATTTATGTTCTCGTCCATTCTTTATCCTTATTTTTCACACTTTAACGTACATGAATCTGTGCATTCTTTCGCTCCTTCCCTATACTCATAAACACTCCAAAAACCATTAAAGCACCCAAGGTTGAGCATCTAATAAGTCATAAAATTATATGATTTGGATGGGTAAAAACACATCCATCATTTATCAAGCCACTTCTCCCCTTTCTCTATTAGAGAGTCTTCTTGCAATTCAGAATGATTCTCTTACCTATGAACCTCGTACGTTCAAGCAGGCCTCGTTTTTCCTTATTACCAGGAAGCTATGCATGAAGAGATATCTTCCCTACACAAAAATCAGACATGTTTTTTAGTTCCTCTCACCCTTTGATGAATGTGATAGGTTGTCATTGGATCTTTAAGTTCAAACGTAAACCAAATAGGTCTATTGAACGACACAAAGATAGACTGGTTGCTCAGGGGTTCTGTTTGCACCCAAGGAAAAGATAATCCTCGCTTTACCTTTTTGATTTGAGAGTCGCCACTATGTTGTTGAACGGAACACGGACCGTGAGATTCTTGAGTTCGGGGGTTAAGTTATGGATTGGGAAGGTCAACGAGCACCCAATCCACCCAATCTAGGATTGGTCTTGCTTAGGTGTTTTTAATCAAATAAAGAATAAACAATTAAAACAATTTAAATCCAATAATTAATTTCTTAATTATTGGAATGTCGGATCATGTGCTTCGAGACCATCTCCATGGATTGGAGAGGCTCTAGGCTGATCCTTTTGATGGGATTATACTAATCTAAAACAAAGAATGAGATGAGAAGTAGAGATTAAAAGCGTAGGAGTTTACCTAAAGCGTTCTTGAGATTATCCAAGAGTTTTGTGATGTTTGTGACTTGAAAAGATAAGTTTTTGATGGTGTTTTGGTGTGCGGAGAGAGGAAAAGCGGGATTCTTGAGAGAGAGGGACTGATTAGATAGTTGTTAACCTCTTTTTGGTGGTGAAGGAACTCTATTTTATAGGTATTGGATTACTTAGGGACCAATTCTAGGAATCCCTAGTTTGGTAGGTTGTAGAGTCCTTATTTGAAGAGGTTAAAGGAGGTAGGAAATCAGTAGGAAGCATCCAGGAAGTCTACTAATTCAATATTTCCCGAATTAGGAGAGTGTTGGCCAAGAAAGAGATCGGGACGGAGAAGAAAAGTAAATCAGACTCGCAGACAGAGGATATGTATCGTACAAGACATTGATGTCTCGTACGAGGCATCCAGTATAAAATTACTGTTTTATCCTTGTCTAAAGTTCTGTTGTTCAGTTTAGCCCCTAACTAACGGAGTCAGTTAGAAACTTAACAAAACATGTCAAAACTAATGAGTTTTCATCAAAACACGAAGGCGAGACACAAGAGTAGTGTAATCATAAATTTGAGTTCAAAATGGGGTGTCTACAGAGCCCCTCAGCGATGATACTTATGGACGAAGTAACATCGTCGATAGAAAAGACACTATTTAGAACTTTGGGTATGGTCGTGCTAGAAAGCTGCCTATGTATCCTCCAGAAAGGAATCAAACCAAACGTAGTTCGACTCCAAAAACACGCAAAAACGGTCGTTTGAGGTATTTTGAAAATCATTTTGAAAGCAAAACTGCGGTAAGTATAGTTTTAGAGTTTAGGGAGTAACCCATACTGAGGAATTAATGTCCTTGACCCAATTCTGAATATACCGTTTGTTGTTGATGGAGTATCGCGGTCGACGGTGCCCGGTCTGGACTTACTTGATCGCCAATGTAGGACTTCACGCCAGTGTAGGACTTCACAGGACTTCATGCCAGTGTAGGACTTCATGCCAGTGTAGGACTTCGTTGGTTGTATGTCTGTGTTGAAGTTGTTGGGGAATATCCTTGATCAATCAGTTCATGGAGCTGATTTGAAAGTACTGAGTATTATCCTCGATCAATGCTCTTACATTGGAAGTACTGGATGCAAAATGTTGATGTGTCTGAATTCTGTGGGGATCATTTAATCGCTCTTAGATTTTTTTATTTTTATTTTTTTTTAGCATGGGTTGGTTCTTGTACCTGTTAATACAACAAGTAGAACCTATTCTAGCAAGCAATTTGACTTTGATTTTAGTTTGTAATTGGACTCATGTGGCGGTGACAAATTTATGTGCATGCCCGGTCGGTCAACCTTGGTGTAAGTAGTGTGAATAGCATGGATTCATGATGGGATGTTTATTGGTGATGAACTATATGTGTTGATTTTTGTGTGTGCGTGGGGACCTGTTTTGACAAGTTGGGACCCAATCAGGTTTTTTGCAGAGATGTCCGTCCAGATCCCTTTAGTCATATCGTGTCAAGGGAGACAACTATTTGTCCGACAACCAATGATATTGATCAATGACCAAGCTCTAAGTAGACCGAGCGTACTTTGTTGACAACTCTAGAGTTCTATGTCCGAAAGTCTCCGGTGAAGGTGATAAGAGACATTATCTATTCCCCCATGTTGATTTCATGTGTAGTCTAAGTCAAGCCCCAAGAATCTTGTATGTTGTAGATGAATTCGTGAACAGGCTTATGAGGCTGTTTTGACTTGAAGAAGAGTGATCTCCCACTTGTTGGATTTGAGGAAGGTTGAATAAGAAATGATTTTAAGAATGTTCTCCCTATATTTATTTATTTACTTTTTTTTCTTTGTGACGCACCCTGATTTTTTCCTAGACCGCCCTTTCAGGTTTTCAATCTAGCGGGCATCTCTTTTGCGTCTCTTTTCCTTCATTTTTTTGAAAGAGTATGTACTCGAAGATGACTCAGATGAGACAGGAGAAGTTTTGTCTCTTATTGGGAACATGCAAGATTTTTGGGTTTGAATGTACTAGGCATTTTAGCTATCAACTTGGCTTTTGGGAAGTGTATTCCAAGCATCGACTCTTTGGGAATACCACACTATGTAGTGAGATTAAGAGGCATAGTGGATAGCCCCTAGTGTGGTTTTACTATGAAGAGTTCGCGCGTCTCGAGAATGAATAGACTAGGGAAAGAAAGGATCAAAAGCCCCTAGCCTTGATGCTTGGATTTGAAGAAAGTTTATGAGAGTGGAGAAGAGGAAGCCCCTAGACTCAACGAAGAACGCTACTTGGCTCAGAGTACTAGAAAGATAGTTCTACCTTTAATGGACCCTAGTATTTATTTTTGATGTATTAAGTGTTTGTTCAATTCATTTTTGCAAGTGAATCATCTAGAAATGTCTTGACAAGTTTTGAGGAGAAGGCCTAATCATTAGTGCGCTCTTCGGATTTCTTCATGAGTGATATCTATGGATGATGGAGACGGTCTTCAAGTTAGGAGTCTCATTTTTCCTTCATTTGGATTTGATCTTCATTGTAGGAGGAGATGAGAGGCCTCCTTTTTGACTTCATTGTGTGTGGTTGAAACTCCTTCTTTGTAGGGTTGTGAAAGCTTGAGAGTTTTTTTTTTTTTTTTTTTTTTTTTTTACTCTCAAAACTTGAATTGAGTAGCCCCACTTTTGTTTGGGAATGATAATGCCTTTGACTTTCATCCATTATGGTCCTTCGACTTTTGACATGAGCGCGGTGATAGTAATGTGTAGCCTCTAGGCCTTCTTACTTGTTTAGACATTTCTATTATCAATTGCAAGGTTTTAGATTAATGACATTTATTGTTTACGGATCCATTTCATGAATTATAGAGAAATTTAAAAGGTAGAACAAGAGAAGTGTATAGGGAATAAGAATGACTTTTATTAATAACTAGAATTCAAAGCAGACTCGATAGTTGACACAAACTAGAGAAGGAGGGAAGATGGACTAGAATGACAGAACGACTCTTCCAGTTCATACTAGGAAATTAAAACCTACTCTATTTCTAGGGAGAAACGGAGAGGATAATTGTAGCCTCAAGGTGGTTGATCTTGATTTCTTCTTGAGGCTTCGTCTTCTCCATGCTTAGAGATTGTTAGGGAGTGGGTTGGTGAGGACATTTGGTGCTTCAAGTTTTGATGAGATCTCGTATCATATCCTTCAAATGGTGACAAGAGTCAGTGTCATGGCCGGTGGCTCTATGGAACTTGCAGAAGAGATGATGAGCATGATTAGGAGGGAATTCCCTTGGCGTAGTTGTGAATACCCCTTTCCGAATGCGGGCGACGCAAGGGAAGTCTTTCTTTTTATTTATCTTTTCTATGGGATTAGGATATTCAAGTTGGCATTTAACTTATTAAGAGTCGCCACGTTGTTTTTATTGAGCTAAAACATTGAAAAGCATCTAACAGAGAGGGTTCGGGGGTCAAGTTACGAAAAGAGAAGAATATCAAGTTATCACTCCTATCGCCCGATAGATCAGACTTTCTATCATGATGAATGTGTTAGTAGTGTGTTAGTGATTGAGACCGGATCTGAAGATTGCCTACGTTCCTCTCATTTGAGAAGCTCAGGTCAACGTAGTTCGCATATAATCGGAATAGAGAGAAGAAGCGGGATCATGCATAATGAAGGGGGAGGAAAAAAGAATCATACAATATGATCACATCCTAGAATAATGATTATACCATTGATAAGATCAATGTGTATTCCTCATATTCATCATTGGAGAGTTATTGATCATGGGAATATTTACCTAAAGTTTAGGGTTTAGAAGTAGTTCCTAGATCTCATGGATCATCATCGGCTATACAATATAAATAGGGATTAAAACATTAGATCTAGCATGTTACGCATGGGATAAGCCGTAGATCTAGCATAATAATAAGAATATCATGAAACATGTATGAAATAACACATAAGCATGAAGATCGCTACCCTAGATATAGAGCATATTATGAATTCTAGCAAGAACACGAAGAACACGTTATGAATCATATGAATATAGATATATAAACATAATGAAACTAGCATAAATCAGATCTATACTAAGAAAATATGACAAATTCTCACCAATCTTAACAAGAACGAAGTCGAATCTCTTGCGCGGGATTGCTAGAAAGGCTTGGAGAGAGAGTTCTGCCGTCAGTTTAGGCTATAGAACTCGGGGGAGAAATTGTGTGTCGAAATAATGAGCTGAGGTCACCTATTTATAGGAAATCTTGACCCAGAGGAAGTGGCTGCCCGGCCGGCGATGTGGCCGCCCGGCCGGTCCAAGAGATTGGCACAGTTTTGAGGCTCTGATCAATCTGGACTCTGGAGAACTCCTAGATAACGTCTATCTTCGATCCCTCATCCGATCAGTCATCAACATCTTCTTATCTGGGCTTTTTGGGAAATCCTGGATAAGTCCTGCGCAGTTCGTAAATACCTGGGAGGTCCCTGTGAGTTCTAGAATGTCTAATAACTCATTTTTAGGTTGGGTACTAATAGTAGCCCCTCGGCGACGTTTCTTTCAAGGCGGGGAGGGTCGTCGATTAAGAAAAGGAACATATCTGAAACATGAGTTTCAAATCGAGAGAGAGTGAGATAGAATGTGACCAGGTTGGTCGAGTGGTTGAACCTATGTCAGGCTACCTACGTATCCAAGTGGAATCAAGCCGGTCGTAGTTCGAGACTTGTGGGGAAAGGAAGAAATGAGACATCGCCTTTTGCGGGGGATAGACAAATATCCGTCAAGCAATAAAGTCACGCGAACCCTACTGGGGAGAAAAGTAAAAGAAACGAAACATCGTTGAGCAATAAAGTCGTTGCAGATAGACTTTACAGAAATGAATCATCGTAGAACAGATAAAGTCACTGTAGACGGACTTTACTTGGGGAAAGAGGAGAGGTCATACGCACGGTTCGACAAGAAGTTTATAGAATCGAGAACAAAAGAAGGGATGAATTCAAACTTTCTATAGAGCGTACATAATCGCATAATTTCTTGGTAATCCACGGTATTTTGAGAAGTGCAGTTCCTTAGCATCGCAGAATCAGGTAACGCCGATTGTTTAGAGTTCACACGGTGTTACGCCAAATAACTTTCTCAAATAGGAAGGGTTTAAGGACGTTCCCAGCCTTCCACTATAATCTTCAGGGTTTAAGGACGTTCCCAGCCTTTTAATTATAGGTTGATTTGGTTATTAATTTTTTAGAAATTTTGAAGTCTTCCTAAGCCATTTTGGACATTATTAAGCCTTCTCATACAATTTGGACATTATTAAGCCTTCCCAACCAATTTGGACATTATTAAGCCTTCACAGACAATTTGTTAATTTTGGTGGTTTACAAGGTCTTCCGGACCAATTTGGAGGTTTACAAGGTCTTCCGGACCAATTGATTGAAATTTTGGAAATTTACGGGGTCTTCAGGACCAATTTGGATATTTACAAGGTCTTCCGGACTAATTTGATTGAATTTTGGTAATTTACGGGGTCTTTCGGACCAATTTGGAGATTTATGAGGTCTTCCGGACCAATTTGATTAAATTTTTGATTAAAAATAAGCCGAGGGGTAAATTGTAACATTTTTTTGCCTGGGGAGTAACTGGCCGCGCGGCGAAACCTTCTGATTGGCTGATTTTTGTATGCGGGGATTGCTTGTGAGCGCGCTAGATGGAAGGCTGAGATCGTGCCACGTCGTTTGGAGACACTGGCCGCGCGGCTAGTCCCTTCCCTGGATAGACCCTACAAACAGCCGCCGGCTGTTGCTTTCATTCCTTCATTCTTCTTTTGTTTGTCGAGAATAGAGAGAGAAAAAGATAGCTTTTGAGGTATTTTGCCATTATAAAGATGGATTTCAACTTTATTTTTGGCGCGGATCAACCGTATGAGCACGGTGCGGATGCGGGACCAGAATTCAAGCAAGGCAAAGGAGCGAACTCGCCTCAACAAGAGGGGCAACATCAACTACGGGCGAGGATGGATTCTCGCAACTTCCGTCCCGATGAGTGGCATTTCACAATGGGACAACATTTTGACTTGTACGCGGGTACTGACAAACATTGGTCTGGCGGGAGACTGATGGAGACGAAGGAGGTACCGATCCCGCTTTATTGCTTTCTTTGGGTATTTTATGTCTTTTATTTCATACTTGCTGTATTATTTTAAGACTGCTCTGAATTAAATTAATCGTTCGTGATTTTTTAATTTTCTGGGATTTGTTGATTATTTTGTGGACGGAAAATATATGAGCAAGTAGATAAAATAAAGTATGCATGTACACTTTAATTTATAACACATAATTTATGTTGCTAGTTGGGTAACGTACCTTTGCTGTGTTTACCTGCAGAGGATGAAATCTCGTGGGTCCACGAGGGCAGTGGCTGAGATGTGGAGGAGATTGCCGCCGGCTGGGAAGGTGAAGGAGAGGATCCGGGCTCTGGGCTTCGGTCCGTTTTTTTATGCGGTACGGGCTGTAGAGGGGACCCAGAAGGTGATGGGTCTGGTTGAGGTGATGAGGGAGTATTGGTGGGACACCACCCATACATTCCATTTTAGTTGGAGAGAGGTGACCGTTACTCCTACCGACTTTACTGCCATCACGGGGCTCATGTTTACGGACGTAGAGCTCCCTTTTGATGAGTCCTTGGCCGCGGACCCGCACCGTCAGGTGGAGCTGATTGGGATGCCGTTGGGCAAAGGTGTCAAGGGAAACGGCTTAGAGGCGAGTCGTCTGAGGACCTTGGTGGAGGAGGTAATCCAGGGTTTTATTGAGGGTGTTCATGATACTGACTGCTTGGTGCGGGCCATCTTGTGGTACTGTTTATCACAGATCCTATTCCCGAGTGCGGGGACCTTTTGTCGGTATTCCTTCTTGGGTGCTCTGGCTGATTTGGAGCGGGCGAGTCAGATCTCGTGGGGCGGAGCCGGGCTGGCGGAGATGTACAGGGCTCTGGATGTTTGCTCGAGGTCTAGCACCTCGTCTTTTGACAGTTTTCAGTTTGCCTTTGAGGTATCTCCCTGACTCGATCCTTTTCATTCTGTGTTTGTCTTTTGTTTAGAACTGTATAGACTAAAACGCTGCCTTTTCCACAGGTGTGGGTCTACGAGCTGTTCCATATTGCTCCTTTTGCTGTGCAGGGGGTGAAGGAAGTCCCAGTTATGAGATTCTGGGCAAAGAGCAACCGGTTGGAGGGCCGCGGCAAGGCTAGGAAGACTCCAGATCTGGGGATTTTCACTGCCAGGTTGAGTGGTCCTTTGCATGAGGACTTCCAGTTCTTCCCTTGGTAGGATTAGGTGCTGGCAGGGGTCGGTCAGGCTCAGGAGTTTACTGCTTCCCGCTGCTTCTTGACAGGGTTGACTGGGGATGCCATGTATCTTGGCGAGAGATTCTGCAGGCAGCATAACAGACATCCTGCGATATAGGCCCCGCTTGAGCCACCGAGAAACAGGTTGTATCCGGCTAGGCTGAGGGCGAGCGGTGATTACCGGGTCAGTACTCCGGCCCATTTGTACCAGAGTGGGGCTGATTATGAGTGGTTCGTGGAGCATGTGCTGCTGAGTCCACATGTCCTGGCGAGGAGGCAGGCTGGTGCCTATCCGTCTAGGTCGAGAAGAGGTGCTAAGCATGCTATGGATATGCCTCATTTTCCTGATAGTATCTAGATGCGGCGAGGAGGTGCTGAGATTGACCTTGATCTGACTTTGACTGAGGTTGACGAGGTTACCGGGGCCTAACTTCCTCCGCTTGGAGCTACGGTATGATACCCTTTCTTTTATTGTTGTCTTTGCACACACACACTTTAGACTTGTTATCTCAGCTATGTATTTTTGTCTGTCTTAGGTGACTCGGGAGGCCTATATCCGATCTGTCCGTAGGGGCATTTTTTAAGAGGCTATTCCGGAGCTTGGCTGCTGCTTGTACCTATCATCGGGATGATGTGGTGCTGCCTCAGTGTAGAGAGAGGTCTCCCACAGGGGCTGAGAGTTTGAGGTCTGTCCGGAGCATGAGCTCAAGAGCTAGTGGGTCCCATCGCACGGAGCAGGGTGAAGAGGATGACGATGTGGACATCGAGGATTCTGACTCGGACTAGATGTAGTCCTTTTATTTCCTACATTTTTTAGAGAGAGGAGAGGAAAAGACAGATACATATTTATGTACAATATTTTATTTGCTTTTGGTATGTAATTAATTAATATTTTGTTTACATGTTTTTACATTTAGTACAATGCATGAGCCTTAGGGGTAAAATAGGGATTGCACACTATCGGGCATTTCCACCTTCTTTATCGGACCTCTTTTGTGCCTCGGGACCTTAAATATGTCTGAAAAGGGTCCATTTCGGCGTTTGTTGGGGACGGACTGACAATCTGTCTGAACTGGCTTAAGTGGCCGCCTGGCCAATTATCGTAGGAGAGACTGGCAGCACGGCTGGTCCTTGATCTGACATGATTTTCGTCAAATTTTTCCTTGTACGATCAGGACTTGAACTCCCTACCCTATATATTAACAGCCTGCGCAAACAGACGAGGCAGGCAGCAGTTTTTCTTCTTTTTGCTCTAGATTTTGATCCTTCCACGCTTTTCTGATGGACAGACACCCTAAGATCTCTGAGGAGAGGCAAAACTATTTCATCAAGAGCTTAAAGATTTGGGTTGGGAAGCTTTCGAGGACAACTTGTGCAAAATTTGATAGGAGATTCGGAATTAGGTGCCTTTGGTCCTTGTATAGGGTTAAGTCCGATGAGAACCTGATTCGTGCTGCTACTAAATTCTGGGACAACGAGAATCATGTCTTCAACTTTTCTTATAATTAAATCACCCCTACGTATGAAGATTTTACCGCTCTTTGTGGTGCGACAGTGACAGATAGGGTAGCTATGCCACAGTCTCAAGTGCCTTCCGAACTTCGGATTTCCCAACTGCTGAGGATTTATGTCGAAGATGCTAGGGGTTTGCTGTTGGATGGTGATGTTAACCTCTATGAGCTTCCTATCAGGTTTATTAATAGCACGGTAGAGTCTGACACAGCTCTGGATTGTCTGGCACTTTGTCTGCTTGCCTCGGTATTATTTCCACCTTACGTAGGAGTAGCTACCATGGGTTATCTTGATATGGTGGATCAGGCTCGAGCCAATCGCAGTATTATCCCTTGCTTGCTTGGGGAGACCTTGCATGGTATTGGAGAATTGGCTTCAGGAGCTCAAAAGATGACCAGGGGAAGTACCAGACTGTTAACCTTATGGCTGCAGGAAAGACTTCGAGTCTTGGAGGACCCTGTCGGGCCAGTATCCCCTTGGGTTTGCCAGAATAGGCGCATAAGGCAACGATTTGCAGGGATGGCTTGTTCTACATGGGTGCATATATGGCACAGATGAGTACTGCTCAGATCCAGTGGATGGTGCCTCACTGGGAGGTGATCAGAGCATGGTGGGTTCAGAGTGCACTCTCTGTATACAGCGACCACGTGACATACTTCTGTCTCGAGAATACTTGGACTGGTATCAGACAACTTTGGGGAATATGGGATGGACTCTGAGAAGATTGAGACGTGGGGCGGTGGTCCCTTATGTCTCGAGCAGACGCTTGAGGGAGAACGAGAATGTACAATGGGAGTTGGAGACCGAGTTGGCTCAACTAGCACCTACTGAGAGTAGAAGAGAGAGAGAAGGCCCAAGTGGGGTGACTCAACTTAGGAAGGCTTTATTTGAAGATCCTACTAGACAGGCTAGACGTGGACGAAGAGACAAGAAACCGAAGAGGGATGAGGAAGAGGAAGAAGAGGGATGACTCCGAGTATCCAACTACAGTCGTTGCAGACACATAGTTTAGATTTTAGTTTATTTTTAGTTTATTTAAATTTCAAAGCAGGTTATTTATTCGCATGTTCTTTCGAGCTTAGACTTATCAAATAAATGTTAACGTGTAGTGACTTGTGGAAATAGAGATTTCGCTTTAGTTATAAACAAATTGTTTGCTTTATTTGAAATTTTGCTCAAACCAGATTTGGATTTTTATTTATTTTTGAGACCGCACCATTGAAGGCTGCCTACGTTTCCCTTTTACAAGTAGGGTTAAGGGCTCAAGTCACCGTAGTTCATATCTGATTGTAGAAAGGGAAGATAGAAGAGGGGAAGTAGAGAGACTAATTTTTTTTATTTTTTTTATTTTTTACAAGGGGAATGGTCGTTTGTAGAAGACCTCTGATGGAGAGCAGGAATGCTGATGGAGAGTACCATTTGTGGAGACAGACCGTAGTGGTCAGTTGTAGTAGTGGAGGAGATTGTAAACTTTGACTGGGAGGAGGCCGTTGTCGTCTACATATACCCAATCTTCATTTTGTTTGGTTAAGTGGCCCCTCTTAATGAGTAGTCGAGCCTCTTCTTTCAATTCTTGGCAATCGTCAGTGTCATGTCCTTCCTTCTGATGATATGTGCACCTTCTGCTTGGCTCGCTGGTTTGCGACATCGTAGCAGAGTTTGTTTCTTGTAGTTTACCAATTTTCCTTAGTGCTTTGAATATGAGTCCCAACGGTAGATCCGAGCTTGTGCAATGTTGAAAAATGATGGGGGCTCCTTTCTGTGACTCGAACCTCCCGTGCGTTGGTTGTAAGGACGGGGTATTTGCTAAGTGGCTCTTTAGTTGAGTTAGAGCCAACTCACATTTCTGATTCCAAACTTCTTCTGAGCAATTCTGTAATTCTTTGAGGACCGGGTCTCCTGCCGTTGTGAGGCGGCTGATATAGTGTAGCAGACCTATAAGTTTGATCTTTCACATTCTTGGAGAGGTGGTGACATTGTTATTAACTTACTGACTTTCTCGGGGTCGACTTCGAATTTCTGTCCCAATCTATACCCTAGAGCTTTCGTCTGAATAGTACCAAATCTGCATCTCAACAGATCAAGGAGAATTTTCTAACCTCTCAGAATGTTGAAGACTTTCCGCAGATCTTCGATGTGTCGGCCGTAGGGTCTTTTGGAGTGCAACACTAGGTCATCTATGTAGACGTATGTATCCATTGGTGATCCTTTTGGCATGTGGTAAGAGATACCCAATGGAGTGTGAAAGAGTAACTTCTCGTCTGTCTGTGCTGCGGCGGGTATCCGATTTTTACCGAGGAAACCTTCAAGGAATGATCGAACATCTCTGTCTTCGGCGGCTTCTAACAGTGCGTTCATGTCAAACGGCAAGAATTTGTGATTGGGGTTCATTTCGTAAGACTTATGATGTCTAGGTGAACTGTCACCTTCGTTTTGTACTTCTTTGCAGAGGTGATGTTGAGTAACCATTTCGGCCAAAATACGGACTTGATGAAGTCTCTCTGTAGCAGCTTTTCAATTTCCAAGGCCGTTCGAGGTGACCAATCGGGCTTGACTGACAGCATCGCTTGCTTTACTAACCCAATGTCTGGCGTTGTCACTCGTTCCCAACCTCTGTCTGGCGAGTCGTCACAGGACCATGCAAAGATGTCCTCAAATTCTTTGAGCAGCTTGATCAATGTTTCTTGCTCTTTGTCTTGAAAGAAGCTTCCAATCTGAGTCCACTTTGGCTTGTCTTATCTTTCCAGATTCACACATGTTAACACCTCATCAGCTGCTTGGGCTCGGTTTTCCCTTTGATTCATAACCTGCTCTGAGATTTCTCGGATGTATTCGTTATTAGGTTCGCTTGTGTCTGCATCTTTTAATGAATCGTTATTAACTATTGGTATATCATTAGGTTGATTAGTTAATTTATCATTTATAAGAGTGGCTATAGCAGGATACTCAGAAAGATCGAGATTTTCAATTAATGCATGAGGAAAGACATTGTTTGCGATTACATTGTAGTCTTTTGACTTGAGGTCATTAGACTTGGACGGAGACACGAACTCATAAGTGAGAAAAGGGAACCTAACTGACTTAGGGGAAATGACTCTCTAGGATGTGAGCTAACCAGCCCCAGATTCTCGATAGCAGTAGTCACAGGTCCGTATTCAATAGCAGCCACGATATCGTCTTCGAGGTTCATATGCTGGAACAAATCTTGGCCATCCCATGGCTCTGTTTCCTTGGCTTCGCCGACCAACGGTTCATCGAGTGACACGAATTCGGTATCATAAGTCAGGTCTTTGTTCACTTTGATGCAGTACTCATTCTGGATGGTAGTAACTCTGCCAGTAACCTTTCGAGGTTCCATATACTTTAGCTCTAGATTGGCCCGGTCAAACTCGACATCTCTGAAAATTTCAAAGCCTTTTTGTAACTTGCCGTTGTGGTCGAACCATGGCTCTGCGAATTCAAAGTTTGAATATTCTTCACCTTCTTTCACATAGTAATTGTTGAGAGAAAGGTGGTAAGGTTTCATATCAGACTTCTTGTAAGGGAGTTGCTTCTTCTTGAGTACCTCTATCTATTTCTTCTCTTCTTTGTCAGTAGGAGTAGGCATGTATCCTAGCCCAAACAGGCCTCTGTGGTCTACTTCCTCAGTCAAGTGTGTGGGACCTTGTAAGTGCTTACCTAGCCCCAGCCCCGGTATGAAGCCCATGTTTCGAAGTATCTTGTAACCGGGTAGCACTTTATCAGAAGTTTTGGTGAGATCGTTATCACATATCTGGGCTTGTACCACTATTTTGAAGCCACTGAAGAGCCGGCGATCTTCTTCATGCTGAATCTGTAACACAGGTACTCCTTTTGTGTCGGTGCCTTGAGCTGTTACTAGGTCGCTGTAGATAACTGTCACCTCGTTCCCTGACTGGAATTTAACACACTGATGTAGGGAGGACGGAACGGCATTAGATTTGTGGAGCCAAGGGCGTCCTAGCAGGATGTTGAAGGAGGATGGTATGTCAATCACTTGGAAATCTGTAGACAGAGTTTGTGTCCCCACGGAGATGGGCAGCGTAACAATTCCCAATACTGATCTACATGTGGAGTCATAGGCCTTGATTGTCTATTTGGAGGGTCTTAGAGTGGTTAGGTCTACACCCACTACGTCCATCATTCGTGATGGTAGTACATTGATGGCTGATCCGTTGTCCACAAAGGCTCGAGGGATTTTCTTCCTGCTGATTTCAACTATAATGTGCAGTGGTTCATTATGATCAATGCCAAATGGAGGTTCATCGAGCTCTGAAAAGGTGATGATATTCCCGAAGTGAATGTTGCTGATCATTTGTGTGTCATTCTCGGGGGTGGTGTCAGATGGGACCATAGTGGCTGCCAAGTTCTTCTCGAGCATTTGACGATGAGCTAGGGAAGAAGTGAGTAGGGACCATAGAGAGATGTGAGCTTGTGTTTGCTTAAGCTTCGTGAGGATGGGATCTTCTTTCTCAAGGTATGATGGTTCTGACTCTTTGTTGAAGATTTTCTTAGTACCCTTGGGGTCTGACTGATAGATATGTCTGGACCTTGTGAGTACGTTGATTTCTGCTCGCATGTCGTATGGAGACTGCGGTATTTTTGCGGATTCTGCGAAGATTTCGGCTATAGACAGTGGTGGAGATTTAAGTGGACCGGAGTCGCAATCTCCTAGAAGAGAGGCTTCTAGAGATAGTTCATCTAATGACAGCATATAACAAGAAGAATTAGTATCATTAATGAATTTTGAAGTACAATCTATCTCATCATCACCATAAAACTCAGAGTCTGCCACAATAGGTTCGGCTAGATCACCAATGTTTGTTGCTATACTATTTTTATCTAAAGAGAGTCTAGGATCTTCGAGTGAGCCGTCGTGGATGAGCTTCAAGATATCCTTTTTCAGGGCGAAGCACTCTCTCGTTCTATGTCCAGTGGCTTGATGGTAGTGGCAGTACTTCCATATATTGCTCCCCGTGTGCGTAGAATAACCTTTGAGTTGTCTGAGGAGCCCTTTGTTCACAAGGTCACGGAGAAATTTCTTCATTGAGATCTCTATTTGATTGATGCAGTCCTCGAGTTCTAGCATGGTGATTTGATCAGTTGCCACCATATTGACATCCATGGTGATGATCCTTCTTGGGTCGGAAATGATGTTGTCCTTGATGAGCTTCTGTACGATCTGTTTGATGGTAAAGCACTCATTGTTGGTGTGTCCGGATACTCTATGATAGTAGCAAAACTTGGACATATCGCACCCAAGCTTAGGCCATTGGAATCCGCGTTCTAAAGTAGTTATCAATCCAATCTTGACTAGTCCTCCGAATAGAGCATTCATGTCTAGCCCTAGTTCAGCAAAGACATCTACCATCTCGAGAATACTGATGTCACCTCCGATGAGCTCCACCATGTTGAAGCCACCATTGTTAGGGAGCGGTTTTGCTATGGTGTTCGGATTTTAGGCTTCTCAATCTTCCCATCGGCCATGAGCTTTTGGATGGAACGCTTGAGTTGCACGCAGTCGTCGGTTGTATAGCCAATGTACTTGTGGTACTTTCAGAACTTGGTTGCATCAAGATTGACCTTTTTGTTGATGGGTTCAAAGTTCTCAAGCATCTTGATCAAACCCTTCTTTATCAACACTTCAAAGACTTTTCTAGTAGGCATACCGAAGTCGTCGAAGTGATCTTCCTTTCGGGGAAAGTTGTTTGTAACTACTTGGACATCAAAGGCGGAGTTGTCTTTGACCATGCTTACTTGACCGGCGACCTCTTTAGATCTAGGATCAGTACTTGTCGGAGCTTTGTAGCGGAAGGAAGAGTTTCCCGTTTTGGCAGGTTCTTTAACAACACCAGTAATGCCGGCTTCGTGTCTGACCCCAGCATCGACCATTTCTCGCAAATCAGGAAAGTAACCATTGCCAATCGCCACCCTAAGCTCGGGCAACAAGCATTTGAAGAACATTTGCTTTTGTTCTTTTGCTTTAGGAGGGTATTGAATTTATGCTAACTTGTGATTCCACCTCTTGTAGAAGTCATAGTTAGGCTCACCGGGCCTCTGCATTGTGTTCTCTAAATCAGTATGGTTGACGTGCCAATCTAGGTTTGACTGATACTTCTCGCAGAAAGTAGCGGTGATTTGTTCCCATGTCTCTCGTTCGGAGGGATCCAAACTCAAGAACCAACGGAGAGCGATTCCATCCAAGGTGGTGTGGAAGACTCGGGCCATTTGCTCGTTGGTGCAGTCACGAGCTCTCATGGCTAGCACATAACTGTCAAGATGAGGCTTGGGACAAGTAATACCATGGAACATAGAGACCTTCGGCATCTTGAAGTCTCTAGGTAGAGCACCCACATTGCTTGGGTCAATAGTTTTGACTATCGGATCGGATTGCTTAGAGACGGTGTCGGATAGCTTGCGGATATGTTCTTGCATGGCAACCACTAGAGGGTGATTGGAGAAGTCTGTGCTACCATAGGCTTGAGTAGCGAGAGGAGCAGTGGAGATTGTAGGCACGGCGGCACCGATGCTTAACGGTAGTGAAGGCGGTGGCAACTTGGTAGAGGACAAGTAACTACCCATCAATTCTGGTGACGGCTCATATGGACCCTTGCTGGAGGTTGCTTTAGTACCGAAATCAGGAGGCGGAACCCTTTGGTAGTTGGGCACTTTGAGAGGGATAGCATCACCGTTGGCAGGGTAAGTCACAGGCACTGTCTCGTCTTCGATAAGAATAGCCTCCCCATTATGGAAACTAGTTGCTACACCTTTCTTCTTCATTTCCGTATGAAGATAATCTTTGAGCTCTTGGTTGACCATTTCTAGAGAATTTCTTTGATCCTCAAGCTTAGAGATCTATAGCATGAGTTGGTGAAAAAAGCATGGAGAGGTGGCGGAATGTCCGAGGGCTTGATGCTGGCGGCGATCTATGGATCGGTAGAAGAGGAGACTGGCGGAGTGGAGACACTAGTAGTAGTAGGCTTTGATGATGGAGACATTGTTGATGCAGAGACCGAAGACTGAGCTTGCGGAAGGCTTGACCGTTGAAGACGAACACCGGAACGGACCCAAATTTGCTTCTCTGTAGAGGTAACGGACGAGAGGTTTAGGACGGGACAAGACTCATGCAATGTATTTTGTTATTTACAAAATAATGTATTATTAGTGCTAATGGTTGGAAGGGGTACCCCTTTTTTGGGTTACTATCTACAAAACTTGGATCATTGGAGGTCATCACTACGTCTATAGACCCCTCGTTTTTCACCTGTATTGCACATCCCAAACGGACAATTTGGGCGAGGGTCCTATAGGGCAAGCGACTTCCACCGACCTAACGGATCCTAGCGACTAAACCTTGTTTAAAGGCATTTAACGTAACGTTTATGTTACTTCCGTTAAGTTTTTAACGAGTTGAGATCCTTGTAAAAGGTATCATTCGGCTTACCATATGCACACCCTTGTAGGGAATTTCATTTTTTGTGCTTTTTTTCTCTCGAAGGATCTCGACTCATTAAAGACTTAACGGATGACGTCATGAACGACACGTTAATTGTCTATAAAGAAAAGCTAGTCAAACCAACCGGTCAACTTTGGAGTGTCCTAGACTCTGTGAGTGCGTGGTTTCGAAATGAACAAGGGATTAACCTCGACTACTTCACAAGTGAAAACAGTGAGTTAGATAGCCCGGGTGCCACGAAGATAGAGGCGATAGGATCACCAAAATCTGTGCACTCAGCGGAGTATCCAGTAGGGTGTACAGTGTGACATGGACCTAGTGGTAGTGTGCGGACAACAACTAGTTATTTTTTAGGGAGAAAACAGAGAGTTCTTTGTATTTACATGTATGCAATGCAAAACAGTTAAAAAGGGTACAACAGGAAACGGTTAAGATATTAACGCACTAAAGTACAAGGGAAGCAAATATGTACAAGAGATAAAGTACAAGGGGGAAAGAAACAAGTAAGTACAATCATGATATTAACGAAAGTTTGACCCTCTATGTTTGACGATGTTCAAAGCTATTCCCCAGCAGAGTCGCTACTGTGAATACCCCTTTCCGAATGCGGGCGACGCATGGGAAGTCTTTCTTTTTATTTATCTTTTCTATGGGATTAGGATATTCAAGTTGGCATTTAACTTATTAAGAGTCGCCACGTTGTTTTTATTGAGCTAAAACATTGAGAAACAGCTAACAGAGAGGGTTCGGGGGTCAAGTTACGACAAAAGAAGAATATCAAGTTATCACTCCTATCGCCCGATAGATCGGACTTTCTATCATGATGAATGTGTTAGTAGTGTGTTAGTGATTGAGATCGGATCCGAAGATTGCCTACGTTCCTTTCATTTGAGAAGCTCAGGTCAACGTAGTTCGCACATGATTGGAATAGAGAGAAGAAGCGGGATCATGCATAATGAAGGGGGAGGAGAAAGAATCATACAATATGATCACATTCTAGAATAATGATTATACAATTGATAAGATCAATGTGTATTCCTCATATTCATCATTGGAGAGTTATTGATCATGGGAATATTTACCTAAAGTTTAGGTTTAGAAGTAGTTCCTAGATCTCGTGGATCATCATCGACTATACAATATAAATAGGGATTAAAACATTAGATCTAGCATGTTACGCATGGGATAAGCCGTAGATCTAGCATAATAATAAGAATATCATGAAACATGTATGAAATAACACATAAGCATGAAGATCGCTACCCTAGATATAGAGCATATTATGAATTCTAGCAAGAACATGAAGAACACGTTATGAATCATATGAATATATATGTATAAACATAATGAAACTAGCATAAATCAAATCTAAACTAAGAAAACATGACAAATTCTCACCAATCTTGACAAGAACGAAGTCGAATCTCTCGCGCGGATTCGTTGGACCTTCGGGATTGCTAGAAAGGATTGGAGAGAGAGTTATGCCGTCAGTTTAGGCTATAGAACTCGGGGGAGAGAATTGTGTGTCGAAATAATGAGCTGAGGTCACCTATTTATAGGAAATCTTGACCCGGAGGAAGTGGCCGCCCGGCCGGTCCAAGAGATTGGCATGGTTTTCGAGGCTCTGATCAATCTAGACTCTGGAGAACTCCTAGATAACATCTATCTTCGATCCCTCATTCGATCAGTCGTCAACATCTTCTTATTTAGGCTTTTCGGGAAATCCTGGATAAGTCCTGCGCAGTCCGTAAATACCTGGGAGGTCCCTGTGAGTTCTAGAATGTCTAATAACTCATTTTCAGGTTGGGTACTAACAGTAGTAGGAGAATTTTTTGGTGTGATCTTTCTGGCTTCCATTAGTATGTCAAAGAGTTCTCCTTGGGTAACCCCTTCTATCTTGTCATAGTGTCTTTCCTTCTTCTCTCTTTTGGGAGGGGGAACAGCGGAGTAGTTGCCTTTTTCTCGGTTTTTGAAAGCTACAGCATTGACGGAGGCTTCTTTGTTGGATGAACATTGTGTTCGTAGCGATAACTACTACTCTTTCTTTTAGACTTGAGGAGGTCATCAATCCTTATTCCGGATTCGTGGAGCTCAATGAAGCTAGGAAAGTAATTACCGGAAAGCTTATCTTGAAATTCCTCACGGAGACATTGGAGGAAGATGTGAATTTGTTCTTTAAGACTAGGTATTTCGACAATTTCTCTGAGTTTGAGCCTCCACCTTCTAGCAAATTCAGCAAAAGACTCATTTGGTTGTTGCTTGGTTTTCTCAAGATCCCTCCTAGTAGGGCAGTATGTAGAGTTGTCCTCAAACTATTTTTGGAACACTCGACATGCTTCTGACCAATCAAGCCTAGTGGATATCGGAAGTGACATGTACCAATCTCTTGCAGCACCCTCCAAGGTTTGAGGAAAATATTTTGCTAAGATGTTATCATCAACACCCATTGGTAACATGGCCCAAGTATAGGTTTCAACATGAGCTCGAGGACAAGTGGTTCCATTGAACTTTGCCATATCGGGAGTCTTATACTTGCGTGGAAGCTTGGTGATGGATTTTCGAAGAAAAACCGGATCAAAAGGAGTGAACGATCCCTTTGGAGTGTCAAATGAGGCAAGCTTCTTTTCAAGGTAATTCATGGTCATAGGTAGACGTGACCAAAAAAAACCGGCAACCGGCTAACCGCCGGTTGATAACCGGTCAAAACCGGGTCAAAACCGGGAAACCGGTTAACCGGAAACCGGCTCAACCGTCAACCGTAATTCCCCGGTTCGGTTTCGGTTAGGCCTTTCTCAAAACCGGTAAACCGCCGGTTATAACCGGATAACCGCCACCGGATAACCGGCGGTTAAACCGGTTATAAAACCGGAGGTTAACCGCCTAACGGCTACTTTTCAAAAATTTGCACCGGGCCCCCCCCATTTCCCCATGTCTGACTGACCACCACTGTCCAAAAACGGCTAGTTTTCCAACTAGCCGTTAGTTCAGTTAACTTTCGGCCTTAAATGAAAAAAAAAAAAAAAAAACCAAAAATTGCTTACATATAAATACCCCCTCCCTCCTACCATTTTAGTTCCACATCTTCTCTATACTCTTTCTCTCTCTACTAATTCTCACACTCTCTCATATTTCCAGTTAGATTGCATAATTCCAGTCAGTTTTTTAACGCTTTCCAGTTAGTTTTTTAACGAAATCACTTTTTTAATTTATTTAGAAAATTCCAGTCACTTTGTTAACCATTTCCAGTCAGTTTCAAATCATTTTCCAGTTAGTTTTCAGAATTCCAGTCAGTTTTTGAGAGTTTCAGTCAGTTTTTTGACAGTTTCAGTCAGTTTTTTAACAAAATCTGTGTTTTTCATCATTTTCAGTCAGTTTTTTAGCGAGTTTCAGTCAGTTTCTAAACAGTTTCAGTTAGTTTGTTAACAAAATGGCCTCATCTCGAAGGAGCGGCAAGGAACATGTTGGTTCTTCCTCACTTAACCCGGAAATTGAGTCACATTTTGAGGAAGTGAGCAAAATGTTGAAGAAAATGTTCCTCAAGTGGTAGGGCCGGGGCCGGCCGAGCTCGAGGCGTGGGAAGAGGTGGTCGGGGGCAACGTCAAGCACGAGAATCCAAATCCGACACTTTCACGATCCATTTCCGAAAAGTACAAATTGGACCCCAACGACTTTGTACATTTTCGAGCGTGTTGCAACTATTGCACCAAATCTTACCCGTTCGCAAAAGGTAATGGGCATGGAACATTGAACCATCACTTGAGATCAACACATCCTGAAAAACTTGGGATTGATAGTGATCAAGCTCAATTACAATTTGCTCAACCTAACACCCAAGGTACGTCTTCGGTCTTATTTAAGTTTAATAATGTCGTTTATAGGAAAGAATTGTGCAAATTTGTGTGTGTTAAAGGGCTTGCTTTTAACTTTGCGGATGATGACTTTTATGAACGGTTATTAGACTTTCTTTAAATCCGGCCGCCTCCAAAGTACCACGTACGACTCTCGTACGCGATATTAAAAAAGTGGTTTTGGAATATAAACATTTTTAATTGATGTTTTATCAAAATTAGATCAAAGAGTTTCAATTTGTGCCGATGGTTGGAGTGATCATTGGCAAAGAAATAGTTATTTGGGTGTTACATGCCATTGGATCGATAATTCGTGGACTTTACAAAAAAGACTACTTGCATATGATAGTTTTGAACCACCTCATTCCGCGGAAAATATTTGTAGAAAGTTGCACGCCATTTTGGCAAAATATGGTCTTTTGCAAAAAATATTTTCTATTTCATTCGACAATGCTAGTGCTAATACCGCTAGTATACCGGAATTGATGCTCATTTGTCAACCGTCACTTGGGGGTAAGTATTTTCATATTAGATGTTTATGTCATATCATAAATTTATGTGTTAAAGATGGTTGGATGCTTTAGATCAATATGTTAAACCCATTAGAGAGGCTCTTTATTTTATTGCAAAAAAAATAAAATTACAAGAAAATGGATAAAATATTTACTAAATAAGGGTCTTCCCGAAAAATATTTTTCTATGGATGTTCCGACTAGGTGGAATTCTACCTACAAAATGTTAATTGATGGTTTTGAGTATAAAGAGCATATCATGGATTTTTTTATTAGTATGGGCTATGAAATTCCTTTATTTGCGTATCAATGGAACGCTTGCACTAATTTATGTCAATTATTAAAGATTTTCAATACCGCTACCGCTACTTTGGCTTTGTCGGAGTTTATTATCCAACTTCCGTTTTGGTACTTGATCAATGTATTGCAATAGTTCTAAGTTTTAAAAATTTGCAAAATTGCACCATTTTAAACGAAAGCATTGCTTCCATGAGGCAAAAGTGGGTCAAATATTTTGATAACATTCCGTCTCTATTTTTGCTTGCAAAGATGTTTGGATCCCCGTATTAAATTGAAAGATCTAGTCCGCATAATAACGTTTTATTATGCAAATTTATACCCAATGGGGACGGATACACGAAAACCGGCGATTATTGTTGAAAATAAATAAAAAAAGATTTGGTGACTCTTTATAATGAGTATAATGCAATTCATGGAAATGTTTCTCAATATGGCTCAAGTCCTATGAAGAAGATATTGATACACAATATGATGTGAATAACGATCCATATAGTTTTGTTAATGATATTTATTTTCAAACGTCCTAGAACGTCTCCTTCTTCTTCTTCTACCTCTAGCATTCCGTACGAGTTGGAAGCATATTTCTCTACTAGACATGAAGTTGTACAAAACACTTCAAATCCAATTTCTTTTGATATTTTGAGGTGGTGGTCACAAAGGCAAGAAACTTATCCCATACTCTCTTTAATTGCAAAAGAAGTCTTAGCTTCTCCCGCTTCAACCGTGGCCGTCGAATCGGCATTTAGTGTGGGAGGAAATGTTTTGGATGCAAGACGTTCCCAACTAACTTGTGAAAATTTGGAAAATCAACTCTTGCTTGGTGATTGGGTTAGAGCGGAAAAGAGGGAGCAAGATATGCCTTATGAAGAGGATTTAGTAAATGTAGATCCACAATATCAATACGACTTGGAAGATTCTACGGGAAGTTCGGAAGGGGACGGAATGTAGATAGTTTTTTTTTAATTTTTAGAATAGGTTTATTTTTATTTCATTGTAATAGTTTAGTTGAGGTAATAAGGCTCCATTTTTTCCTCCCTTAATTATAAAAGGGCAAGGATTGGTTGTCCCCCTCTTTGTAATTTTAATTTTAATTAATAAAATTTAAGGGTACCGTCCCTTTTTTACTTAAAAAATTTGTGTTATACATTATAGTTATACACTTATACATTTTAAGTTTTTAACTTAAAAACAAAAAAACAAAAGAAACTGTTTAATATATGTATGACTCATACATATACTCCCGTTTTTTTTTTTTTTTATAAAAACTGTTAAAAAAAAAAAAAAAGTTAAAAAATCTGTTAATAAAACTGTTAAAAAAATCTGTTAAGAAAACTGTTTAAAAAAACAGTTAAATTTTTTTTTTTACTTGAAAAAAAAAAACTTTACTTGAAAAAAAAAACCCTTTAAAAAAATGAAGTGTTTTTTTATTTTATCTTTTTTTTTTTAACAAAAAACTGTTAATAAAACTGTTTTGAAAAAAAAAAAAAAAAAAAAAAAAGGTAACCGGTTTAACCGGTTTAACCGCATTAACCGGTTAACCGGTTAACCGGTTAACCGTAACCGGACATAACGGTTAGACGGTTAGGTTACGGTTAGCATTTAACGAAAAACATAACCGGCGGTTATAACCGTCAACCGCGGTTATAACCGGATGGACACGTCTAGTCATAGGAGAATCAACCTTTTTGTTGTCACCACTACCTTCTTTCTTTGACTTGGTAGTCTTAGAGACATGTTCCTCGTCATCGGAGGAGGAAGAAGAAGAAGAGTCGGACTCGTAGTGCTTCTTTTTAGACTTCTTGTCTTTCTTTCTAGAGGATGCCTCATCTTCAGAGGAGGCGGGGGATTCATAATCCTCTTCTTTTGTTTTTAACTTTCTTGACTTTCAATGCATGGAGCTCGGCAACTAAGGCGTCTATGTGAGCTTGCTTCTCATCTAGTTGCTTGGCGGCTTTCAAGATTTCAGCTTTGGCCTCATTGAGATTATCAGTATTGGTGTCGTTGCTTCCAGTCATGGTGTTGGGTGAGTTTGGAATGATCTAGTTGCGATTCAGACGGACCTAATGGTATAGAGATTGCGTTAAACCCAGATTAAGGTCCCAACAAGTCGGCTTTATGAGGTGTATAGGCTTAGGAGTGAGTGTAGGTTGACCAAACAAGCATAGCACAGAAACTTTCACGGGCAGAAGGACATGTCTCGTATGAGACAAGGATGTCTTGTACGAGGCATCCAGTACAAAATACAGAAATTCAGATTTTTAATCCTAGTTTTGGTCAGACGAAACTTAATCCGTTTTGGGGGGTTTCTATCTAATATCCTAGAATAGTGGATTTTGTCACCCTAGAATATGAGCCCCTTGTTTTTCACCTGTATTTCACTCTCCCAAACGGAAAATTTGGGCAAAGGTCTCATATTCTCATCGGAATCCACCATTCAATTTAGCCAAACCTAAGTGATTCCGTAAATTTTTTTGCACTTTGTTAAACAACGCCATTTATGCAATCAAACCTTATGAATTCTTGTAAGGACAACCGAAAGGGACATTATCGAACGCAGGATCTTGATGGCCAAAGAGACTAGACTCGATGAACGTAGAAAAATTCTCAATTCACCAGCGCAATCCTTTGTTCAACATTTTTTTACCGGAGGGACATTCATCAAGAATTCATGAAGGGAGGATTATAGATTGTATGAAAAGCGTTATCTTGGGCAAATATTAAAACAACCCTAAGAATCGAACCGACTGGTCTCAAGGAGTGTCATATTGACTATTATGTATGCATGAGGCTGATGCAGGGCTTACGGCTAAGGCTCCCCATGAACACAGTCGAGGAGCGTGTCACGGAGTGGGTACACCATCTTTGGAGAGACCGAAAGGAAGTGTTGACCGACATCCGTCTCCGACTGGGAACCGGGTTTATAGGGTATGTAGTGCAATTAATCTACATGCGTGCATGTGTGTGAGAATCAAGTTCTAGATGTAAGTAAAATAGAGAGATTTTTTTTTTTTTGAAAGCAAGTAAAAGATTGACCGGACCAAAGTGGTTGCCTACGTTTCTCTCAATCTTCAGAAAAAAAAAAGAGACTCAGGTCAACGTAGTTCGAGTTTGAAAAATGTTTTTTGAGAAGAGAATATGGAGCACATAGCAAGTAAGGCCACATAAAGAAGAGGGATAGAAATACTCACAGTGCTTGCATTATTACCCATTAATTGGTGCAAAATAAACTAGGGAATGAGTAAAGTAGTCATCCCTAATTTTATGCTTGTTTTTTTACTCCGCTGCAAAAGATGTTAGCGCAAAAACATACATGTATATAACATAAATTATTCATTGCACATATAGGGACGGAGTAAAACAAGCAAAGAAAGTACTATTTTTTTTTTTCAGATTCTGTTTTTTTTTTTTTTAAAGAGGGGTGCGGTCAACCCCAGAAAGTCAACCCTAATTTTTTTTCTACTGCCGCCGCCAAAAGATAGGGAGAAAAAGATGATATTTTTTTTTCAATTAATTAATCATCACCTAATGATTACACAATTATTGCTTAATGATTCCTAAGCATCATGATCTAATGATTGGTGGTTAAGTGGTTAATGATGATGGGTGATGATTACAACAATCATTAGAGCCTTAATTTCTCCAAATTGAAAGTGTTTGGCGGCTTTTTGGGATACCTCGTACGAGAGATTAGATGTCTCGTACGAGATATCCCTTCTGGAATCCGGATTCAGATCAGAACCAGTTCAGAACAGTTCCGAAAATTTGTATAAAACATTAGATTAGAGCAGATTTTTACAGAAAATAAAATATCAAAAACACCTAATTTGTACGCAAGTCTAACCCACTTAAATTCATCCCCAGCAAAGTCGCCACTGTTTGCACCCGAGGAAAAGATGATCCTCGCTTTACCTTTTTGATTTGAGAGTCGCCACCATGTTGTTGAACGGAACACGGACCGTGAGATTCTTGAGTTCGGGGGTTAAGTTATGGATTGGGAAGGTCAACGAGCACCCAATCCACCCAATCTATGATTGGTCTTGATTAGGTGTTTTTAATCAAATAAAGAATAAACAATTAAAAATTTAAAGCAATAATTAATTTCTTAATGATTGGAATGTCGGATCATGTGGTTCGAGACCATCTCCATTGATTGGAGAGGCTCTAGGCTGATTATTTTGATGGGATTACACTACTCTAAAACAAAGAATGAGATGAGAAGTAGAGATTAAAAGCGTAGGAGTTTACCTAAAGCGTTCTTGAGATTCCAATTGATTGCTTGACTAAGGCCTTGAAGATCCAAGAGTTTTGTGATGTTTGTGACTTGAAAAGATGAGTTTTTTTATGGTGTTTTGGTGTGGGGGAGAGGAAAAACGGGATTCTGAGAGAGGGACTGATTAGAGAGTTGTTAACCTCTTTTTGGTGGTGAAGGAACTCTATTTTATAGATATTGGATTACTTAGGGACCAAGTCTAGGAATCCCTAGTTTGGTAGATTGTAGAGTCCTTATTTGAAGAGGTTAAAGGAGGTAGGAAATCAGTAGGAAGCATCCAGGAAGTCTCCTAATTCAATATTTCCAGGATTAGGGGAGTGTTGGCCAAGAAAGAGATCGGGACGGAGAAGAAAAGCGAATCAAACTCGCAGATAGAGGAGATGTCTCGTACGAGACATTGATGTCTCGTATGAGGCATCCAGTGTAAAATTACTATTTTATCCTTGTCTAAAGTTATATTGTTCAGTTTAGCCCCTAACTAACGGAGTCAGTCAAAAACTTAACGAAACATGTCAAAACTAACGAGTTTTAATCAAAACACGAAGGCGAGACACAAGAGTAGTGTAATCATAAACTTGAGTTCAAAATAGGGTGTCTACAGGTTCACACAGCAAGATGGTCTAGACTATGAGGAGACTTTTAGCCAAGTAGTTAAACTTCCACTATCCGCACTATCCTCGCTGTTGCACACTCGTTCTTACAATATTCAACAGCTCGATGTTCGTAATGCCTTCTCAATGGCATTATTCATGAAGAAGTTCATATGAAACAACCTCCTGGATTTGTTGACTCTGCTGTTCTTAGCAATGTATGCAAACTTCACAAGGCATTATATGGTCTCAAACAGTCTCTTCGAGCTTGGTTTTAGCGTCTTCATGCCTTCTTACTTCATCACGGTTTCACCAACAGTCGGTCTGATTCTTCCCAGTTACTCATCATCAACAGGGTTCCGCCGTTCTGATCCTAGTGTACGTTGATGATATAATCATTACTAGCTCCTCTCCTTCAGTAGTTTCGGCTATAAAAGGCCCTGTAAGCTTAATGAACAAAAGATTAAAGCTAGGCGTTGGGTTAGCTGTCTGATAATAAACATAGTAAATAAAATGTGCAACGAAAAAAGAATAAATGAAAATGACGAGTAGAGTGTTTGAGTGTGTTGAGACAAGAAATGTACACAAGATTTAAAGTAGTTCATAGGAAAACCCTTCTCTTACGTCCACCCCCACTGTTAGCAATAGTAAGACCAATTCACTATAATTTTCTTTCAAGAATTACAAGGATTGATAAGGCAAGTTTTTTTGAACTCCCTCTACTTAATTGACACTTCAATTAAGGTTGCTTCTTCCAAATCTAAAAGAAAAATTAAAAATAAAATCACAAGAGTTTACAGATTTTGCTAGGTTTCACAGGTGTAATTGTGTTGGGAATGGATGCTTAGGTATGCACAGGTTGTAAAGGGTGTTAAGTTTGTCAAAAATGGGTTAAAAAGGGTACTATAAAAACATGCCCGTGAGTACCTTTATATAGGGGAGGCATAATAGCCGTTGGAGGCTTTGGGGGACAAGTAAATAAATGAGAACTTTGATTGGGCTTGTCAAAGTTTGACTGACACAATGTCAGGCCTTGAAAGGCTGGCTTGTTGTTGATGTTTAGGTGCTATATGATTTTTGCTTTGTGTCATCATGATGATTGAATGATCTTTCGATCATTGGAATAATTCCTTTTGCTGATTTCAGAATGGATGGCATGGCAGTTCAGTTTGAACTGTCTTTAGCTGTTAGAGAGAAGAGCCTTAGTTGTTCGATCTTTGGGGTTTCAACTATTGAGTGTTGATGGATTATTGGTCTTGAATCTTGTTTTAGGATATATGTGAGTCAGATTGAGGATGTTCCTTGATTAGATCAAGGTTTTAATCAAGCATCTTGATGTTAGCAGATTTGTCTTAGTTGTATAATCTTGTTGAGATGGCTGCCTAATTTGTTGAGATGGCTGCCTATATTGAGGTTTTTGCATGCTTGATGAATTGCTGATGAATGATTTTGGTTTGATTATTTCTTTATCAACAAAACATAAGTTTACTATAATTAAGCCGGATTAAGCATAGTTAGGGACTTACAATTTCCCCCGTTTTGGTAAAGAAATAATGGTTTAAGGGTTCCTACAAATATGAATTTGCTAATGACATAGTAACAATGAAGAAAAGAGTCTTCTTGATTGATCATTTGCATGTAGACAAACGATAAAATGGAAAATAACAATCTAAACAGTAAACAAATAAACATAAATGTTTTTAACTAATAAAATAAAACAAGACTACCTAGGGTGTGGGAAGATCTGATCCATTTCTTCTTTTTTTCCTTCTGGATGCCAACACTTTTCCTTATCTATGTCTATATTGACTTAATGTGGGGTCATGACCTCTAAAATAATTTCATTACCATTCAAGCCCATGGTGTCATCATGGTGATCATAATCATAGGTTGAAGGTATGATCTTGCCTTGCTTTCAGTTCATGCTCTAGGAGTGGTTTCTGTCCATTGAGAAATCTTAATCCATACCAAGATTGCATTTTCTTCTCAGTGGTCTTGCCTTTGGGTGTTGAGTGGCCTTTGCAGAGTAGGGTTGATGAGAGAGAGATGTCGTTTTTGAATGTTTTGGTAGCCAATAAAGGGGGTTTGAAGAGGACAAGTGACATTTAGGGGTTTGTAAAGGATTTTCAGAAGGTGGGTTGTCAGAGAAGGGATGATGGGGTTTTGGATTGTTCAGGTGGGGCAGGAGTTTTGAGATTTCCTCTTGTGGCTACAAACTCTCTAACATTGTCAAGATTTTTAAGAATAAAATGTCTGATGGTCTTGATTAGTTCTTTGGAGTGAGTGTTGAAGTCATGGAATGTAACGTAATCAGGAGGGGAGTATTTGAAGGGATTAACTGAGGGGGAGATCAGGAATCTTGGATCTAAGATTCTTGGGTATGATGGAATAGGAAGAGGCTGAGAGGGTGGAAAAACCGAGAAGATTTGAGAATGAGGACCAATCACGCATGCTTTCTTATACAAGAGGGTCCAGAAGATTGCTTGAGCAAACTTGACACAAAAGATGTAAACCAGTTGAGAAGGCATGTATATGCATTCTTGCCGGATTGTTGGAAATCAGTTTTGAAAAACACAAACTAATATCCTCCTAAATTGTCAACGGGGAGGGGTTTGGACAGCTTCGGAGCTAAGAACAGGAATTGGGAGTTGAGAGTTGGTCTGAATTTCTTCCATTCTTCATAGGCATGGAATAGAATGCCACTAATGTTTATGGCATGAATGCTTAGGTGAGATTTTGTGAGCAGCCAAGGGGATGAGATGTTGTGTGGATTGATCAAATGGGGAAGGGGAGATATGGAGCCAAAGTGGTTGTGTGATTCAAAAATTTAGTGGAGTGAAAAGTCAATCTCATAGTCTAGAATCCAGCTAGATGGAGTAAGGAATGTCACAATCAAATTTAGACTGAGGGACAGTCTCAATTGGTGTCATGTTTTTTACAAGGGGTTCAGGAATGGAGGAATCATGATGAGGGTCAGGATTCATAGGATCAGATGAGGGTCAGGATTCATGGGATCAGATGAGGGTTTAGTACATGAGGAACCACCTTCTCACTAGTGATCCTAGAGTCTCTGATTCTAATGAATTCATGAGAGTCTCTGATTCTAATGAATTCTATGGCATTCAAGGCTTCAGATTCTGGGAATTGGTGAGTACCTTGTTGTACACCACTATAGCCTCAATTTCACTAGCTCCTATAAGAAATATATTCTCAATGGTTGTTAAAGTCTAGGAGGAAGAATAGGAGGAACAACTAACTGAGCTAGGACAAAAGGAGGTAAGGGAACCACTGCGGATGTTGATGAGATTGGAGGTGGAGGGTTAGCTGTCAGAGGAGATTCTTGAAATAGAATGTTCCCGCTTGACTCATGCTGACCATCAGGGACAGGAGAGATTTCCCTTATTGGTTTCAAGTTATGCAGACGGTTTAGATGGATAGAAGGAGGTGTTATAAGTTGAAGCATGAGTTCAGCACTAGAAAGTGGTTCAGAATTGGAAGTATTTTTGGAAGTTGGAGATGAGGGAGAGGTATGTCTGATTTTTTGGTTGTAGGGAGAGAAGTAGGGGGAGATCTTCTTCTAGTAAACCTTAGATAAGAGGAGGAGGATGAGGAAGATACCTTAGACAAGGGCTTTGAGCCTGTAGGGTCCATAGCTATCTGATCAGGTTCCTTGGTTGTCTGATCAAGTTCCTTGGCTATCAGATCTGGTTCATTGGCTGTCAGATCTTCTATCTCAGATGTCTGAGATAAATCTCTTGGAGGGGAGAGAGCTGGAGCAATTGAGGTTTCCAGGGATTTATGCACACCAAATTATTCTTCATTAAGTTCTTTAACATCATCTGAGTCATCACTTTGATCAACTGCTTGATGTCATGACTTGGTATTCATCATCCACAAGAGATAGTTGTAGCCTTGAGAGTCGGTTTCTTCTGTAACATCCCAAATTTTCAGAGTAAAATAATATCCTTTAAATAAATAACATCCGTCCCGACTCGGGAAACAACGGTCTTTAACCATAATTCAAATATCCACGGCTAGTTCATAACCAATATTCAAAATAAACGGCACTAGATTGTCTTTCAATTTCTTAACGGCTAGTTATCACCGTTATAAAACCTCTCGTCATCAATGCTCTTCAACTTCACCTTAACAACGTCGTCTCGTCCGTTGGAATCCTTCACCTACTTATTACCTGAAGAACATTAATTTGGAAGGGTGAGCGAACAATGCTCAGTAAGTTCATACGGGATCTCTCCGGGTTCTAAGAGAGAGAGATGACGGAAGAACGAGACAACAATAATATTTTCAAAGATAAGCTTCATAAAATATCGAGTTAACCGTTAAGATTCAAACACAGTTAACAATAACTTTTTCAAAAGAAGTGTGCCATTTACTTCCAAGTCCGTCAATTCCAGATAACGTCACCATTTCAGGTGCAATGCTGATCAGGGCATTTAAGTAGAATTATCATGATAATCAACCTTCAATAAGCAGTATAAAGTCTAGTCCTTTTTCATTTCAGACCAGACTACCCTACTTAGTCCTTTTTCATTTCAGACTAAGCGAACGTCTATACCAAATTAAGATATAGCAAAGTTTCAACACGTCTATACCAAATTAAGATATAGCAAAGTTTCAACACGTCTATACCAAATTAAGATATAGGAAAGTTTCAACTTAGTGTTCAAGGTACAAGAACACCATACAATTTCAAAGTTACTTTTGATACCCATTGATTTAAAATATGTCAAAGGGTAAGAGCATTTAGAAAGGAGTTCACAACTTTTAAGAATGCAAAACGTTACCGCCACATGGTAACGACTCATGAAAGAAATTCAAGGAATCCTACATTAAAGGATAGAGACAATCAAAGCTAGGATCGTAATCCCTTACCTTAGCTCGCGTTATTTCCTTTGCAATGTCACGTGCACAATCTACAAACACGCAAATAATACTTTCTTAGGAACATGAATTACTTAAATTCTCCGTCCCCATTATATTTTATTTTACCTTGTTAACCTTATGAGTCATTCTCTTTAACTCCTTTAGGTTACTATCCTTTCTAAGGTTTGTACTATCCCAATTATTTGTTCCATAATATACCCTTTAGGTTTACCCAATTACCCCTAGGGTTTCATAGTTTCTATTCTCCATCATCGCGTTTTAGTATTCAATTACTCACGCCAATTCACTATTCACAGCACGCCAATTCACTATTCACAGCCTTGTAAATTACTATTCACAGCTTTGTAAAAATACTATTCACAGCTTTGTAAAAATACTATTCACAGCACGCATAAAACGCACACACTGGAACACCTTCTCAACACACTGCCACTCACACGCACACACACTGCCACTCACACACACACACAACACACGCTGCACACCCACTGCCATCACACACGCACACACACACAGCACAACACAGCACACACATACACATGCACATGTAATACTTATCAACTTCACTTCATAATCCTTAATTCATAAACCCTAATTCTTCTTTCTAGGGTTTTGGGTTTTAGTTCAATTATCCCCAATTCACTAACCAAAAATTTACGAAGGAATTGAAACTAGGGCGTAGGATTTTACCTTGATCCGATCTCCCCTCTCTTTCTTTCTTCTCTCTTCTCCTTCTTTCTCCTTCTTCTCCTTCCCGGCCTCTCTCTCTTCCTTGCGGCTTCTGTCCGCCTTTCTCTCCCGTTCTTTTCTTTTTTTCTTTCTTTGTGATAATTATGAGAGAGTTGGGAATTTTGAGAGTATTTATACTTTAGGTTTTTCCTAATTAGAAAAGGTTTTCCCTAATTTCTTTATTGGGTTTAATTAGTTGGCCTAAGGTAATCCAACACCAATCTTATTTAACTGAGCCCAAAACAAAAATAAGGAGTTTTTTTTTTTTTTTTTTATAATTAAAGTTACTCCCTCTAAACCAGGTATTACATTCTTACCTCCTTAAAAGGGTTTGGTCCTCCAAACCAAACGCACGTCATTATGAAATAGCTCGGGATACGTCTCTCGCATTTCGCTCTCGAGCTCCCACGTAGATTCTATTTCAGTGTGGTTGCTCCATTGCACCTTGACATAAGGAATTACTCTTTTCCGCAAAATCTGGTCCTTGCGATCCACAATCTTCATAGGCTTTTCATCATAGCTCAAATTAGTTCGAACTCTAAGCTGCTTATATTCGATCACATGGCTTGGGTCGGGAATATACTTCCTTAACATCGATACATGGAACACATTATGTACCCCCGCTAGTACAGGTGGTAGGCTAATTTGTAAGCCACGGCCCCAACTCTTTCCAAAATCTCAAATAGTCCCACGTATCTTGGGTTTAACTTCCCACGTATACCAAACCTCATAACTCCTTTGGTTGCGAGATTTTTAAGAAAACACTCGATCTCCCGTTTGAAATTCTAAATTACGCCTTCTACTATCGGCATAGGACTTTTGTCTACTCTGAGCGGTCAAAAGCCAATTTCGTATCTGATGTACTTTATCTGCCATCACTTGGACAATTTCTGGTCCTGTCAACTTTCTTTCACCACTTCGTCCCAACAAGTCGGTGATCTACACTTTCGCCCATATAATGCTTCATACGGTGGCATTCCAATTACTAGCATGGAAACTATTATTATACGCGAATTCCACTAATGGCAATGCTCATCCCAAGTCCCCCCCACGCCGCGCCAATCCAAATCCATGAATCCTTGTAGCCCTTAGCATATCTTCCAATGTCCCATCGGTCTGTGAGTGAAAAGCTGTACTCATTGTCAATTCTGTCCCCAAAGCTTGTTGCAAAACTTTTCCAAAATTTTGATGTAAGTCTAGCATCTCTATCTGACACTATTGAGACCTGTATTCCATGCAAACCTTAACGATCTCGTCAATGTATAACTTAGCCATCTTTTCTCTAGTGAATCCGTCACCTGATTGCCAGGAAGTGGGATGATTTCGTGAGCCTGTCCACTATAACCAAACTGCATTATATCATTTCAACGTCTTTGAACCCCACCACTAGATCCATTGCTATATGTTCCCATTCCATTCGGGAATAGGTACGACTGTAGTAGTCCAGCAGGCCTTTGATGCTCACTTTTCACCTGTTGGCACACTAAACATCTTGATACGAGTTCTGCCACGTCACCCTTTATGTGGTTCCACAATAAGATTCTCTCAGATCTTTATACATATTTGTGCTTCTCGGATGCACAGAAAACCTTGAACAACGTGCTTCACTTAGGATCTCTCTTTGATATCTTTCATTGCTTGGTACCCAGATCCTTGATTGGTACCTCACAATCCCGTCTTCTCCTACACGAAAGTCTTTCCCTTTACCTTCCGCTATATTTACACGTATCTTGCTCACTTCTTCATCATTTGCTTGTGCTATCTTGATCCTGTCCACACAGTATAGGTTGTACACTCAAATGTGCCATATACCCTTGAACTCGTACTTTCATACCTGACACCTCAATGTGGCTCCAAATACTTACCTCCTATGGCTTAACGTCGCTAGGGTTCCATGATTTTTCCTACTTAACGCGTCCGCCACCTTATTGGCTTTCCCAGGATGGTTATAAGATTTCACAGTCATAGTCCTTTAATAATTCAA
>JAOWBW010003025.1:0-43560 GCA_026119855.1 Campanula takesimana
ATTGATGTTTTGGTATTTGTTGGGTATGCCCACATATATCTCAGTTTTAATGTATTAGGATTTATTAGATTTGATTGATCCATCACCTAAGTTTTATTTCATGGACTTTAGACCCACATGTAAAAGTATTTATACTTCATTTTTTAGGTTGTCCATTGTTATAGAATAGGCTTAGAAATAGGGCAAGAAGATCAAGTTTCAAGAAAAATCACTCAGTGAGTTTGAGCCGCGCTTATGCGCCTCCACGCGCCACGCGCCACGCGCCTTCCACTTTCGCGCCATGCGCCATTTAGAGCGCGCGCATAAGGATTTCTTCATAAGATATGTTACGCGCCTCTGCGCCCCTTGTTTTAAGCACACGCTTAATGTGCGCCTATTGGCTCAATGCGCCTCTTGGCTCAAACGCGCCTCAAAGTATTTTTTCAACACTCAGTGATTTATTGAAGACTCGAAGACTTGAAGAGAATTCAAATTACGCCAATGATCCAACGGTGGTTAAAAGATGCATATGCGCCTAATCTGTTGACACGCGTCCATAACGGTCACTTTTATGTTGAGTGTCAAAATGGCCATAATATATGCATGCTCCAATCAACAAGCGACAGCTCATCTTATCCACAAGGATTTCCAACGGCTAGTTTTTTGAAGTTCACTATAAATACCCCATAACTTCAACATTTTGAAGTTGCTGAGTTTTGCTTAGAATTTCAAGAATTTCTCTCTCAAAGCATTTGTTGAAGATTTGAAGATTGCCTTCGTTTTTCCAGATTTCTCAAGAACATCTTCATACCTTCATCCTTAGCCCAGATCTTCAAGCCTTAACACTTTAGTTTCTTGTGCTCTCCATCTCAAAGATCTAAAGAGCCTTGATACTAAGAACACACACGCACCTCTTTAAGATTAATCATTTAGATTCATCTTTTAGAGATACACCGGTTATTGTTTTGGATTTGTTCTTTCATAGTAATAGATCTTGAGTTAGTGTATAAGCTCAAACATTGTAATTTGTAACACTCACTCATTATATAAGATCTCGATTAGAAATCCAAGACTAACCATCTTGGTAGAGGACGTAGATCTTTCATTGATCGAACCTCTCCAAATAGCTTGTGTTATTATCTTGTTATTTCTTTCAAGTTATTATTTTCACTCACTATTTGCTTGTTTACTCATTGTAGATTGATTGAACTGAATTGTGTTGTGTTGTTATATCATTTGCCTTAGTTCCTTATTTCACTCACTTTGAGCCAAAATACTTAGTGTGTGTGTTGCGCTCCCTTTATCACTTTGCGCCTATTTTCATTACTAAATTCCGCTGTGCATTTCACTCACTCACTTAGGCGCATTTCATAACGCTTACTTGATAAAGTGCGCATTCGCAATTGAGTTTTTTCAAGGTACGAAAAGAATTTTAAAACAGCTATTCACCCCCCCCCCCTCTAGCTATTTTTCATACCCTTGTTGCCCTTTGGGACCAACAAGTGGTATCAGAGCAAACACCTTTATAAAACATTTTTCGTTTTTCAAGCTTAACAGCTTGGGTGCCGATTCTAAATGGCAAACTCAAAACCTATGGCAACTGCAAACTACACTCACGTTCCGGTCTTTGATGAAGATCATTTTGACGTATGGAAATTCAGCATATTGACTCATCTCAACTCAATCGATGAAAGGCTCCATGACACCGTCGTTTATGGACCTTATATTCCGATGAAGGCGAATCCAAATCCACGCACCAACGCTGCTCAACCTACTGTCCTAAAACCAAGGGAAGAATGGACCGAGGAAGAAATTAGAAGAGTCGCAAATGATGGCAAAGCAAGAAACATTCTTCTAAGCACTCTAAGCACGGCGATGAAACAACAAGTCATGCATTGTGCTACTGCAAATGAGCTATGGGATGCTATTGAAGAGCATATTGAAGGAGACACCGTTTGCAAGGAGAACAAGAAATACGAAGTTCAAAAGAGATTCAACAATTTCTCTCAACTCCCCGGTGAAAACTTAAGGCAAACTTATGAACGCTACTGTGAAATTATCAATCTATGTATTTCACTTGGCATGAAGTTTACCAACAAAGATTTGAATGTAAATTTTCTACAAGCTTTTGGATCAAGATACCTTCATAAATCTAGCGCTCTTGAAGACGCTGGAACTTTAGATGTTTGGACTTTAAGGAACCTATATGCAAATCTCAAAGTTTACGAACTCAAACTCCAACGAATCAGTGAAACTGAAGGAAAGTCAAAATCTATGGCTATGATGGCGCACAGAGAAGCCGCGCCTACTCCTGCGCCTACACCTGCGCCTGTACAAGATGAGAAAAGCTCCGATCCCAAAATTTCTACTTCTGAGCTATTAGACATGGATGATGAAGACTTCGCTTTATTTGTGAAGAAATTTCAAAAGTTCAGAAAATTCTCAAGACCCGGCTCAACCAACAAATTTCAAGGATCTACCAGCAAAGCTCCTCAAAAGTTTTCAAGGAGCAGTGATTCAAAAAGAAAAGAAGATCTTGTTTGTTTTAATTGCAGGAAACCCGGACATTTTGCATCAAGCTGCCCGATCCCCAAATTTGAATATATGCAGAAGAAGAGCAGCCATACTCCTAAATTCACTCCCAAGTTCACTCGACACAAGGGAATGGTTGCTGAAGAAGAAGCACCAGCAAATGAGCACAATACTTGGATTGAAACAGACTCCGATGAGAGCGATGAAGATTCCGATGATGGACTTGTTTGTTTGATGGCAAATGATGATGAAGTTGATGCTTATGATTCTGATGATGACTTCTCCAAGGATGTTCCCGATATGAATGCCTTGAACAAACCTATCAAGAAATCTGCAGGTTTTCAAGAAGCGAAAAAGAAGAAAGGACCAACCATCAGCGAGCTCGTTGAACAAGGATTTCTCACTCCGGCTCAAAACGATGGTGGATTGTTATTCTCACGATGTGATCTTGGAGCAAGGAACAAATTGAGAAAAGGAGCATACATTAGACCACAGGTTGAACCAACTGCTCCAATCTCCAAAATCAATGATGAAGTGACTGCTGAACAAGAAAAATTGTTCAAGAAGGCTGAAAAGGTAATCACTAGATTTGATAGTATGAAGGAAGCTTTAGCACTATCATGTGATGAAATTTCCCAGCTTAAGACCGAGAAATCTCTACTTAAATATGAACTCACCCTCCTTAAGGAGCAGATAAAGAGCATGACTCCTCTTACTGTTAAAAACACTTTTCTAACAGAACAGAACTCACTTCTTAAAGTTCAAAACGATGAATTGGTTGCTCAAATTACTGATCTTAAAAAGATTACAAATGAGTGGTCCAATTCTCGTGTCACTATGGAGAATATATTTGAGTCCCAAAAAGTCAGTGGTGATAAAAGTGGCTTGGGATTCTCATCAACTAGTGACAACTTTAAATGTGATGTCTGTGCTGAAAGAGATAGTGAATTTACCAACCAACAAACTCTTGAAATTCCCAAGGAAAAACATTCTAATTCAATGGGTAAAGGACATGAAAAAGTCAAGAGACAAACATTCCATTATGTCTACCCAACGAAGCAATTTGGGAAAGCTAATGGGAAAGATATAGCTACAGATGAACCATCTCCTAGCAAAATCATTCTTGAAAATAGGCGCGCTCCTTCTCCGAGTGCTCATTATGCGCCTAAGAGCCACGCGCCTCATCGCCGTGCGCCTCCTAGCCCTATGCGCCCTTCGAGAAAAAGCGCTCCAAAATTTCAAAAGAAAGATTTTGTTAAGTCTAGTTCATCTGACCCAAAGAAGAATGCCATCCCCAAGAAAAGTAAAGAGTTTGTGAAAACTCACGTGATTGGTGGCTTTCATCATTGTTCCATTTGTGATTGTTCAGGACACAAGGCCGTGGAATGCCTTTTGCGATTCACTCCCAATGCCAAAGGACGTAAAAATCCTAAGGTCAAGCAAGAGTGGGTTGTCAAAAGTTGCTAACCCTAGGACCCAAAAGGAATAAAGGGGACCTGCTTAAATGTCTATATTTCAGGTTCTTTGTTTCATGGCTGGATCTTCAAAAGCTAGAAATTATGAATGGATTCTCGATAGTGGGTGTTCAAGACACATGACTGGAGATGAATCCTTATTAGAAGATGTCCATGAAGAAAGAGGTCCCTCCGTAACATTTGGCGATAATAACAAAGGTCAAGTTGTAGCATATGGAAAGCTCAAGAAAGACAAAGTGTGCATTGAAAGAGTCTCACTCGTGGAAGGGCTCAAGCACAACTTATTATCCATATCTCAATTCTGCGACAAAGGATTAGAATGCCATTTTACTTCAACGCAATGTCTTATCAAGAATGGCAAAACTGGAGCTATCTTACTCACGGGATATCGTAAGACAAATATTTATATTATTGATTTTCATAGTATGAACTCTAGTACTAATCTTTGTTTTGTAGCAAAAAGTGTGAACGAAAATAGTTGGCTGTGGCACAAGCGCTTAAGTCACTTAAACTTCAAGTATCTATCTAAACTCAGCAGGAACAATCTTGTCAAAGGACTTCCCAAGGTTGCTGATCATCATGACAAAAAGTGCGCCGCATGTCAACTTGGCAAACAACCGAAGCAGTCATTTTCAAGCAAGTCAAATCCTTCAACTACAAGATGTTTGCAACTGCTTCACATTGATCTATTTGGACCAGTTTCCACCGCAAGCATTCGTAGAAACAAGTATACTCTAGTTGTGGTGGATGATTATTCAAGATATACATGGGTAGAGATGATGATTACAAAAGATGATTGTTATGATATTCTCACTACCTTATTTCGACTGCTCCAAACCCAAAAGAAGATGACATCGTTAGTGTTCGATCCGACAATGGAACAGAATTCAAGAACAACGGTGTTGCTCGATACTGTGAAGATCATGGGATAGATCACAACTTTTCAACCGCCGGAGTTCCTCAACAAAATGGCGTTGTTGAACGAAAGAATAGAACGTTGATTGAAGCGGGAAAGACGATGATAGCTGAAGCTAAATTGCCTAAGTACTTTTGGAAGAAGCTATCAACACTGCATGTTTTACTCAAAATCGTTCCCTCATCAACAAACTTCACAACAAGACTCCGTATGAACTTTGGCGTGGTAGAACTCCCAACATTGCATTCTTCAAGATCTTTGGTTGCAAATGTTATATCCTCTACAACGGAAACGAACATAGAGGTAAATTCGATGCCAAAGCCGACGAAGGTATTTTTGTTGGGTATGCCAAACACTCTAAAGCTTTTCGTGTTTTCAATAGAACTACATTAGTGATAGTTGAATCTGTACATGTTACATTTGATGAACATTCTCTCCTTGAGCCACATTTGGCTCCAAATGTTGCTGATGATTCTATTGAGTTAAATGATACAGGTGCTCCTATTTATGTTGCTCCCACTCAAGATCAGAATCTATCAACACAAGGAAATCCATCTACATCAAATGCACCTAATTCAATGTATAATGCGCCTGGTGAATCCTCTATTGCGCCTCACTCAAATGATGCGCCTCATGATTCCTCTTACGCGCCTATTTCTACTGCTGCATCTGGTGTAAACCCAAATTTCAATTCTGAGCCAGTTCAACCCCCAAATTTCAATGACTTTGAATCTGGTGAAGAGGTACCAATTGAAGACCTTCAAATTACTACAACTCAACCTAACTTACCTCCTGAAATTCGTGAAGTTAGAGGTCACCCAATTGCTAATATCATCGGTGATCTACAAGTTGGTGTTCGTACAAGGAGAGCTACAAACTTTGATGCTTACACTGCTTTTATCTCTCAAATTGAACCGAAGAAGGCTGATGAAGCGCTCCAAGATCCTAATTGGGTTGTTGCAATGCAAGAAGAACTCAATCAATTTGAACGATGTAAGGTTTGGACTCTTGTTCCAAGACCAAATGATCAAGGAGTGATTGGTACGAAATGGGTGTTCAGGAACAAGATGGATGAGAATGGAACCATCACGAGAAACAAAGCAAGATTGGTTGCACAAGGCTATAGGCAAGAAGAAGGAATTGATTACGATGAAACTTTTGCGCCCGTAGCAAGACTTGAAGCTATCAGATTATTTCTAGCTTACGCCGCTCACAAGAACTTCAAGTTATATCAAATGGATGTGAAGAGCGCGTTTCTAAATGGTGAACTCCAAGAACAAGTCTATGTTGCTCAACCACCTGGGTTTGAAGATTCACAATTTCCAAATCATGTGTACAAACTCCAGAAAGCTTTGTATGGACTCAAACAAGAACCAAGAGCATGGTATGATACACTATCCAAGTTTCTCATCGAAAAAGGCTTCACTCACGGTAAAATCGATACAACTCTTTTCATTGCCAAACATAATGGTCATAAATTACTTGTTCAAATTTATGTTGATGATATTATATTTGGTTCTACTAATGAATTGTTGTGCAAGCGTTTTGAGAAACTAATGAAGAGCAAGTTTGAAATGAGCATGATGGGAGAACTCACATTCTTCCTCGGGCTTCAAATCAAGCAAATGAGTGAAGGCATTTTTATCAACCAATCCAAATACACAAAGGACTTAATCAAGAAGTTTGGACTTGAGAACGCTAAATCATACGATACTCCAATGGCCACCGGCAACAAACTCGACAAAGATCTAAAAGGTAAACGTGTTGATCAAACGCTCTATCGAGGTATGATTGGCTCACTCCTTTATCTTACTGCTAGCAGGCCCGATATTATGTTTAGTGTTTGTGTTTGTGCTCGTTATCAATCCGACCCTAGAGAAGCACACTTAATTGCTGTGAAACGTATTATAAGATATCTCTCTGGCACTGTTAACCTTGGACTTTGGTACACCAAAGATTCGAACTTTAAACTTGTAGGTTACTCAGATGCGGATTATGCAGCGTGCACAATTGATAGGAAAAGCACAAGTGGCACTTGTCATTTCCTCGGATATAGACTTGTGTCATGGGCGAGTAAGAAACAAGCTTCAGTATCTGTCTCAACAACCGAAGCCGAATATATCGCTGCGGGAAGTTGTTGTTGTCAAATACTCTGGATGAAGCAGCAATTGGTGGACTATGATATCATCGAAGAAAATTGTCCCATCTACTGCGACAATACATCAACAATTGCGGTTTCTGAAAATCCTGTCATGCACTCAAAGACCAAGCACATCGACATCAAATATCACTTCCTCAAAGACCACGTGGAAAAAGGCAATATTCATTTGGAACACGTGGGAACCGACTATCAAATCGCCGACATTCTAACTAAAGCACTTGACGCGAAACGGTTCATGTTTTTGAGAGGTGAAATGGGTATGCTTGAACTCAACTAAATTCAATATAGTTTTGTCAATACTAATGATTTTATGTTGTGTTGAGTTATGAGTATATTAGGTACAAATGATTAAATCAATTTTTCAAAAGTTTCAAGGAAATTATGCGCCATCTATGCGCCTTACTAACTGCGCGCCCATCTCTCGTTTTCTGCGCGCACAATATCTGCGCGCCTATCAATTCATGCGCGCGCTCAACCATCTTTGCGCGCCTTGATGTGTAATGCGCCTTGATGAATAATGCGCCTAGATGAGTATGCGCCTTGCTGAAGTAATGCGCCTCTTCATGCGCGCATTAACTATTGCGGCTCAATCATTTCTCAAAATTCAATTTCAATGATTGAACGTAATAAATACACAAGTACCAGGTATGTTCATTCTGTTCATTTATTATAGGAATCTATGTCTTTTGACATTCCTTTAATTGTTCAAGGGTACTTGTGCAATTAAAATTTTTCCCTCGTTTTACGCTTTTCGAAAAATTTTATTTTCTGGGATATATTTCTTGCACCCCAAACTTACACCAAAATAGATGTTTTTGGTGTTTGTGCAAAAATTAGTCAAAATTGCTCATACACTTAAAGGGAAAGTGGAGCAGTTTTTCAAAAACCTAAATGTCACATCATGACACTTTAGGTCATTCAGCCATTAATGCCCTTCAAATCCCAAAAATCCCTCATTAATGAATGTCCTTTTTGTCATGATGAGCCGCCATTTTCAAAATCCCTCATAAATGCAATCCTTTCAACTTCCCATCTTTTTAAATTTTTGACTGTTTTTTTTTTTCATATCAGTGCAAGTTTTTAATCCTAACCTATAAAAACACATCAACACCTTACTCCCTCCTACCTACTCTATTTCTCTCTCTCTCCCCGTCTCACTCCCTCTCTCCCAGACTCGTCTCTCTCTCTTCATCTTCATTTTTCTTCTTCATTTTACATTCATATATATAAGTTTATGGGTCCTAAGAAAGCATCAACATCTACACAAGACGATATGGTATGAATTCTCAACCTTTAATCTCCTTATATTTCTGTTTTTTTTCGTCATTTTCAGTGATGTTTTTCGTTTTTTTTAAAACCCGGATTCATTTTCTTTGATTTCTCTTGATTCGATGATCCGTTTTCTATATCGTTTGTTGGGTTGTGTTCTATTCTTGATTTCGAATCTTTTAAAACCAACATTTTAACGATCAATGCTCTGTTTGTTACAAATCTGAGTTTTTGTTTTCAAAATTTTTCAAAATTTTCGGGCATTCTTTTGATCATTGTGCTTTCATTATTGATTTGTTCTTATTTTTGTTTGCATATTTAGATTCCTTGTCGTCATGCGGTCATTTTGATATATTATTTGTCTAGTTTGGTGAAGTTTCATGATTTTCGTGTTCTTGGTGTTCTTCGAGCATTCAAGGGTCGTTCTTCGTGTTCTTCGTCATTTATGCATGTTTTGGTCTCTAAAAATTTTCTAACTTGTTTTTGAAAATTTGAACTTTTTGATTTTCATTTCTTTCATTTGAATGCTTGTTGTTTGTTTTTCTTACTAAGTAAAAATTTTCACGTCATGCGCCTATGTACTTCTTTATTATGTTTCTATGCGCCTATATCACTTCTAACATCAATCATTTTTTTCAGGACCTTGCAAATTTCAAACTTGAAGAAACTCTTGATCTATTGGAGTTATCTGGTGAAGTGATGGGAAGAGAAATAATAGAGACTCTGCGCGTCGCTGGTCTGCTCCCTTTATTCACCATGGACCAAGATTTCTTCTCTGCGCTCCTCGTGGATGAGTTCTTCTCCACTGCTGTTCTAGTGGAAATTGACGTAAATGGGCGCACTCACTACCGGATTGAGGCGCGCGTTCAAAATGTTGACGTCCATATTTCATCATCTGTGATTCGACACTTGCTCGGTTTTCCATCTACCGGTGAAGATCGCATTATTGGGCGCCCGATGACTTACTCAATTGATGATCAGAACAAGATGGCTGCCTCACTTCTAAATATTCCCACGCTTCAAAACAATATCAAAAACACCGAAATTCGAGATGGTGGAGAACTCTTGACTCACATCGCTCACTTGGTGGGAACTTCAATAGTGTTCAAAACTGGGAACGTAAACCGATTCACGGTTGAACAATGGGAATACACAGCTGCTATCATGGCCAAGGAGAAGCTTCACTGGCCTCATATTCTGTTCAAGACTCTGCGTGAGCAAATTGATAAATTTGTGAAGAACAAAAGTGATGGAAAGACCCGATTCCGCTCACACTGCCTTATTCTCACAAAACTTTTTCTAACTTACCCTGAGTTAGTTAAGTTTTTGAATGAGAATCCGGAGTACAAGATCAACGATGTTCCAATGTTTGGTAAAGCTAGTTTGGACCTCAAGAAGCGCAGGAAGAAGCCCACAAAGCGCGCAAAAGGAATCCAAATCAAGACTGTTGAAGGCTTAGTAGATGAAGACACAGAGTCCGATGATGCGCCAGTCCTTAAAAGCGCACCATTATTAAAGAGCGCAGTAAAAGCAAGCGCTAGACAAAGCGCAGATCCAGTGCCAGGCGCAGATAAAAGCAAAGGCAAACGGGTAGTTGATGACCCTACTCCTGCGCCTGTCAAACGCACTAGATTTGAAACTGATGATGAGCGAGATCTGAGGCTAGCGCAGGAAGCCAGCAGGCTTGAGGCTCAACGAAAAAGAGATGAAGACTTTCTAGCCAAACAAGCTGCTGAGTCAGAAAAGTTAGAGCGCATGAAAGGCGCCGGATCAAGCGCAGATATTGAGAAAGGGCCTTCTGTTTCCGCGCCTTCCCAGCGCGCTCCTTCTCAACGCGCCCCCACTCCTCGTGCGCCCTCATTCAAATTTCAACCTTCCAATATGTCAAGGGTACAACTCCTCTCTGATTTCTTCGGCGATGACATTTCAGACATTGAGGAACCCGTTCAGGGGGAGCAAGAGACCATCCCTCAGCGCACTCCTTCTCCAGTTGCGCCTCCACCTGGACCAGATCCGATCTCAACAGAAACTTTTGATGTTGAAACAGTTGTTGTTGAAACTGTTGAAATTGAAACTGAAGATGAATTTGAGTCTCCTACTCATTCACCTCCTCCTGCGCCTCCATCTCCTTCTGCGCCCCTTCAAGATTCTGCGCCCCTTCAAGATGATGCGCCACTCTCTACCCCTGCGCCTCCTCCGTCTGCTCCTGATTTGAGCGAGGTACTTTCCATTCTTCATTCTTTACAGCAGGGGCAAGCCAATTTAGAGCAAGGACAGGCGCATATAAAGTCTCAATTTGAGCTTCTTACTTCCTTACTCACTGATCAATCTGAAGAGATTGCTGCCATTAAGGGGGAGATGAACTCTCTCAAGGCCAAACTTTCTGCTCCTTCTCCTCCTCCGGCGCAGACTCAGGTTCAAGCTCATACTGACCAGGCGCAAACCACCGCTTCTGCGCCTACGTTCATACCTCAATCTGCTGCGTCTCAATCAAATATGAATGTGCTTGTATCTAAGTTGGATGTCCTGAAAGAGTTGGTCGTCACTCATTTCACTGCTGCTCACTCAAGCTCTGACAGACGCGCTGAACATATTTCTTCAGATATTATCACGGCTCAAAATGCCATTGAAGCTCACATTCAAATCTTGGAAGAAAACATTTCACAGCAGCAGCAAATCACTCAGCGTTCCATTGATGAATACCAAAACATCAATGTGAATCACTTGAGTTATATTAGAGACGGTATTACTGCTACTCACTCCAGTGTCACGGACACTCAAGGGTTAGCGAACCGTAGTCATCAGCTCGCAAAGCAAATTCAGCGTTCTGTTTCAGAGATCGTTGAAGGATTGAAGGAAGATGATGCGCCTCCCAACCCTTAGCTTCTATTATTTTTTTTGTAAATTTTTAGAACCTTTTGTAATAGAACAATCTCTTTTGTGATAGTGATTTTGTGCTTACTTGTTTTAGCACCTTTTGTTTTTGTTCTATTCAAAACTTGTAACTTGTAACTCTTACACCCCAAGTTTTAATGAGAACAATGCATCACTTATTATCAAACCTTGTTCACTCAAACTCCTTGTTTGTAGAACAATGAATATTGTTTAAATCCATATGCATCATATTGAATTGTTTCATACTTTCATGCATTAAGTTTAAACTTGGTTTAAACACATTTTCAAAACTAAAATTCATATATCATCTTGAATGTGTTAAACTGTTGTTTTTATCTTTCCATATGTAACTCTTTATTCTTATTGGAATAGATTAGGAATCTATATTTTGGACCAGTGTGTACATTAACTTGAGACATGAATTACCAATTTCATTCATTTGGACATGTTTTTATCAAGTATAATGTTTGTCCTTGATATAGTAGGTAATGGCATCAATCAAATAGGGGGAGATTGTTGGGTATGCCCACATATATCTCAGTTTTAATGTATTAGGATTTATTAGATTTGATTGATCCATCACCTAAGTTTTATTTCATGGACTTTAGACCCACATGTAAAAAGTATTTATACTTCATTTTTTAGGTTGTCCATTGTTATAGAATAGGCTTAGAAATAGGGCAAGAAGATCAAGTTTCAAGAAAAATCACTCAGTGAGTTTGAGCCGCGCTTATGCGCCTCCACGCGCCACGCGCCACGCGCCTTCCACTTTCGCGCCATGCGCCATTTAGAGCGCGCGCATAAGGATTTATTCATAAGATATGTTACGCGCCTCTGCGCCCCTTGTTTTAAGCACACGCTTACTGTGCGCCTATTGGCTCAATGCGCCTCTTGGCTCAAACGCGCCTCAAAGTATTTTTTCAACACTCAGTGATTTATTGAAGACTCGAAGACTTGAAGAGAATTCAAATTACGCCAATGATCCAACGGTGGTTAAAAGATGCATATGCGCCTAATCTGTTGACACGCGTCCATAACGGTCACTTTTATGTTGAGTGTCAAAATGGCCATAATATATGCATGCTCCAATCAACAAGCGACAGCTCATCTTATCCACAAGGATTTCCAACGGCTAGTTTTTTGAAGTTCACTATAAATACCCCATAACTTCAACATTTTGAAGTTGCTGAGTTTTGCTTAGAATTTCAAGAATTTCTCTCTCAAAGCATTTGTTGAAGATTTGAAGATTGCCTTCGTTTTTCCAGATTTCTCAAGAACATCTTCATACCTTCATCCTTAGCCCAGATCTTCAAGCCTTAACACTTTAGTTTCTTGTGCTCTCCATCTCAAAGATCTAAAGAGCCTTGATACTAAGAACACACACGCACCTCTTTAAGATTAATCATTTAGATTCATCTTTTAGAGATACACCGGTTATTGTTTTGGATTTGTTCTTTCATAGTAATAGATCTTGAGTTAGTGTATAAGCTCAAACATTGTAATTTGTAACACTCACTCATTATATAAGATCTCGATTAGAAATCCAAGACTAACCATCTTGGTAGAGGACGTAGATCTTTCATTGATCGAACCTCTCCAAATAGCTTGTGTTATTATCTTGTCATTTCTTTCAAGTTATTATTTTCACTCACTATTTGCTTGTTTACTCATTGTAGATTGATTGAACTGAATTGTGTTGTGTTGTTATATCATTTGCCTTAGTTCCTTATTTCACTCACTTTGAGCCAAAATACTTAGTGTGTGTGTTGCGCTCCCTTTATCACTTTGCGCCTATTTTCATTACTAAATTCCGCTGTGCATTTCACTCACTCACTTAGGCGCATTTCATAACGCTTACTTGATAAAGTGCGCATTCGCAATTGAGTTTTTCAAGGGTACGAAAAGAATTTTAAAACAGCTATTCACCCCCCCCCCTCTAGCTATTTTTCATACCCTTGTTGCCCTTTGGGACCAACAGTATTCATCAATGGAACGCTGAGTGATTTGCTGCTGCTGAGAAATATTTTCTTCCAAGATTTGAATGTGAGCTTCAATGGCATTTTGAGCCGTGATAATATCAGAAGAAATATGTTCGGCGCGTCTGTCAGAGCTTGAGTGAGCAGCAGTGAAATGAGTGACGACCAATTCTTTCAGGACATCCAACTTAGATACTAGCACGTTCATGTTGGATTGAGACGCAGCAGACTGAGGTATGAAAGTAGGCGCAGAAGTGGTGGTTTGCGCCTGATCAGTATGAGGTTGAACCTGAGTCTGCGCCGGAGGAGGAGAAGGAGCAGAAAGTTTGTCCTTGAGAGAGTTCATCTCCCCCTTAATGGCAGCGATCTCTTCAGATTGATCAGTGAGCAAGGAAGTAAGAAGCTCAAATTGAGACTTTATATGGGTCTGTCCTTGCTCTAAATTTGCTTGCCCCTGCTGTAAAGAATGAAGAATGGAGAGTACCTCGCTCAAATCGGGAGCAGATGGAGGAGGCGCAGGGGAAGAGAGGGGCGCATTATCTTGAAGGGGCGCAATAGGAGATGGAGGCACAAGAGGAGGTGAATGAGTAGGAGACTCAAATTCATCTTCAGTTTCAACATCAACAGTTTCAACAACAACTGTTTCAACATCAATAGTTTCCGTTGTGATTTGATCTGGTCTGGGTGGAGGCGCAACTGGAGAAGGAGTGCGCTGAGGGATGGTCTCTTGCTCCCCCTGAACTGGTTCCTCTATGTCTGAAATGTCATCGCCAAAGAAATCAGAGAGGAGTTGTACCCTTGACACGTTGGTCCGTTGAAATTTGAACGAGGGCGCACGGGGAGTGGGGGCGCGTTGAGTAGGCGCGCGCTGGGTAGGCGCGGAAACAGAAGGCCCTTTCTCAATATCAGCGCTTGATCCAGCGCCTTTCATGCGCTCTAACTTTTCTGACTCAGCAGTTTGTTTGGCTTGAAAATCTTCATCCCTTTTTCTTTGAGCCTCAAGTCTGCTGGCTTCCTGCGCTAGCCTTAGATCTCGCTCTTCATCAGTTTCGAATCTGGTACGTTTGATAGGCGCACGAGGAGGGTCATCAACTACCCGTTTTCCTTTGCTTTTCTCTGCGCCTGGCAAGGGATCAGCGCTTTGTCTAGCGCTTGGCTTCACTGCCCTCTTTATTAATGGTGCGCTTTTAAGAACCGACGCATCATCTGACTCTGTGTCTTCATCAACTAAGCCTTCAACAGTCTTGATTTGAATTCCTTTGGCGCGCTTTGTAGGCTTCTTTCTGCGCTTCTTGAGGTCCAAATTCGCTTTACCAAACATTGGAACATCATTGATCTTGTACTCAGGATTCTCATTCAAAAACTTAACTAACTCAAGGTAAGTTAGAAAAAGTTTTGTGAGAAGAAGGCAGTGTGAGCGGAATCGGGTCTTTCCATCACTTTTGTTCTTCACAAATTTATCAATCTGCTCACGCAGTGTCTTGAACAGAATGTGAGGCCAGTGAAGCTTCTCCTTGGCCATGATGGCAGCTGTGTATTCCCATTGTTCCACCGTGAATCGGTTTACGTTCCCAGTTTTGAAAACAATTGAAGTTCCTACTAAGTGCGCGATGTGAGTCAAGAGTTCTCCACCATCTCGAATTTCAGTGTTTTTGATATTATTTTGAAGCGTGGGAATATTTAGAAGTGAGGCAGCCATCTTGTTCTGATCATCAATAGAGTAAGTCATCGGACGCCCAATAATGCGATCTTCACCCGTAGATGGAAAACCAAGCAAGTGTCGAATCACAGATGATGAAATATGGACGTCAACATTTTGAACGCGAGCCTCAATCCGGTAGTGAGTGCGCCCATTTACATCAATTTCCACTAGAACAGCAGTGGAAAAGAACTCATCCACGAGGAGCGCAGAATAGAAATTTTGATCCATGGTGAATAAGGGGAGCAGACCAGCTACGCGCAGAGTCTCTATGATTTCTCGCCCAATTACTTCACCAGACAACTCTAATAGATCAAGAGTTTCTTCTAATTTGAAATTTGCAAGGTCCTGAAAAAAATGATTGATGTTAGAAGTGACATAGGCGCATAGAAACATAAAAGATCAAAGTAACATAGGCGCATAGAAAAGATAGGCGCATAATTAAATCAGGCACACAAAATTATAGAGAATCAAGGCGCATGATTGAATTAGGCGCATGAAATATTAAAAGCGCATAGAGTTACAAGGAGCATAATATGGTTCTATGTGAATACTAAGGAAAAATTACAAACAATGAAATTTGACTAAGTACGAAGGTAGGCGCATAAGGTTTTAGGCGCAGAATGATTTAAGCGCATATACAAGTAGAGGCGCAGAAAGCATTCAGGCGCATAAAAAAATAGGCGCATAAAGAAGTACATAGGCGCAAAACGTGAAAATTTTAACTTAGTAAAAAAAAACAACAACAAGCATTCAAATGAAAGAAATGAAAATCAAAAAGTGCAAATTTTTGAAAACACGATAGACAATTTTTAGAGACCAAAACATGCAAGAATGACGAAGAACATGAAGAACGACCCTTGAATGCTCGAAGAACACCAAGAACACGAAAATCATGAAACTTCACCAAAAAAGACAAATAATATATCAAAATGACCGCATGACAACAAGGAATCTAAATATGTAAACAAAAACATGAACAAATCAGTTATGAACGCACAATGAGCAAAAGAAGAACTGAAAAATTTGAAAAGTTTTAAAACCAAAAAATTCAGATTTGTAACAAAGAAAGCATTGATCGTTGAAATGTTGGATTTAAAAGAATCGAAATCATGAATGGAACACAACCCAACAAACGATATAGAAAACGGATCATCGAAACAAGAAAAATCAAGGAGAAACGAATCCGGGTTTGAAAAATAACGAGGAACAGAAAAAAATGACGAAAAGAGAAAAAAAATGCAGAAACTTAAAGAGTTAAAGGGTTTAGAATTCATACCATTTCGTCTTGTGTAGATGTTAATGCTTTCTTAGGACCCATAAACGTATGTATATATAGAAAATGAAGAAGAAAAATGAAGATGGAGAGAGAGAGATACGAGAGTCGGGGAGAGAGTGAGACGGGGAGAGAGAGAGAGGAGAGTTGGTAGGAGGGAGTGAATGTGATGATGAATATATAGGTTAGGTTTAAAATTTTGCACAGATATGGAAAAAATACAGTCAAAAATTTAAAAAGATGGGAAGTTGAAAGGATGGCATTTATGAGGGATTTTGAAAAACGGCGGCTCATCATGACAACAAAAGTACGGCGCATTTATGAGGGAAATTTGGGATTTGAAGGGCATTAATGGCTGAATGACACAAAGTGTCATGATGTGACATTTAGGTTTTTGAAAAACTGCTCCACTTTCCCTTTAAGTGTATGAGCAATTTTGACTAATTTTTGCACAAACACCAAAAACATCTATTTTGGTGTAAGTTTGGGGTGCAAGAAATATATCCCAGAAAATAAAATTTTTCGAAAAGCGTAAAACGAGGGAAAAATTAATTGCACAAGTACCCTTGAACAATTAAAGGAATGTCAAAAGATATAGATTCCTATAATAAATGAACAGAATAAACATACCTGGTACTTGTGTATTTAATACGTTCAATCATTGAAATTAAATTTTGAGAAATGATTGAGCCGTAATAGTTAATGCGCGCATGAAGGGGAGCATTACTTGTCAAGGCGCATTACTTCATCAAGGCGCGCAAGAGATGGTTAAGGGCGCATAAGCGTTTTAAGCGCATGGATTGATAGGCGCGCAGATAATTTGCGCGCAGAAAATGAGAGATGAGCGCGTTGTTAGTAAGGCGCATAGATGGCGCATAGTTTCCTTGAAATTTGAAAAGTTGATTTTAATCATTTGTACCTAATATACTCATAACTCAACACAACATAAAATCATTAGTATTGACAAAACTATATTGAATTTAGTTGAGTTCAAGCATACCCATTTCACCTCTCAAAAACATGAACCGTTTCGCGTCGAGTGCTTTCGTTAGAATGTCGGCGATTTGATAGTCGGTTCCCACGTGTTCCAAATGAATATTGCCTTTCTCCACGTGGTCTTTGAGGAAGTGATATTTGATGTCGATGTGCTTGGTCTTTGAGTGCATGACAGGATTTTCAGAAACCGCAATTGTTGATGTATTGTCGCAGTAGATGGGACAATTTTCTTCGATGATATCATAGTCCACCAATTGCTGCTTCATCCAGAGTATTTGGCAACAACAACTTCCCGCAGCGATATATTCGGCTTCGGTTGTTGAAACAGATACAGAAGCTTGTTTCTTACTTGCCCATGACACAAGTCGATATCCGAGGAAATGACAGGTGCCACTAGTGTTTTCCTATCAATTGTGCACGCTGCAAATCCGCATCTGAATAACCTACAAGTTTAAAGTTCGAATCTTTGGTGTACCAAAGTCCAAGGTTAACAGTGCCAGAGAGATATCTTATAATACGTTTCACAGAATTAAGTGTGCTTCTCTAGGGTCGGATTGATAACGAGCACAAACACAAACACTAAACATAATATCAGGCCTACTAGCAGTAAGGTAAAGGAGTGAGCCAATCATACCTCGATAGAGCGTTTGATCAACACGTTTACCTTTTAAATCTTTGTCGAGTTTGTTGCCGGTGGCCATTGGAGTATCGTATGCTTTAGCGTTCTCAAGTCCAAACTTCTTGATTAAGTCCTTTGTGTATTTGGATTGGTTGATAAAAATGCCTTCACTCATTTGCTTGATTTGAAGCCCGAGGAAGAATGTGAGTTCTCCCATCATGCTCATTTCAAACTTGCTCTTCATTAGTTTCTCAAAACGCTTGCACAACAATTCATTAGTAGAACCAAATATAATATCATCAACATAAATTTGAACAAGTAATTTATGACCATTATGTTTGGCAATGAAAAGAGTTGTATCGATTTTACCGCGAGTGAAGCCTTTTTCGATGAGAAACTTTGATAGTGTATCATACCATGCTCTTGGTGCTTGTTTGAGTCCATACAAAGCTTTCTGGAGTTTGTACACATGATTTGGAAATTGTGAATCTTCAAACCCAGGTGGTTGAGCAACATAGACTTGTTCTTGGAGTTCACCATTTAGAAACGCGCTCTTCACGTCCATTTGATATAACTTGAAGTTTTGTGAGCGGCGTAAGCTAGAAATAATCTGATAGCTTCAAGTCTTGCTACGGGCGCAAAAGTTTCATCGTAGTCAATTCCTTCTTCTTGCCTATAGCCTTGTGCAACCAATCTTGCTTTGTTTCTCGTGATGGTTCCATTCTCATCCATCTTGTTCCTGAACACCCATTTCGTACCAATCACTCCATGATCATTTGGTCTTGGAACTAGAGTCCAGACCTTACATCGTTCAAATTGATTGAGTTCTTCTTGCATTGCAACAACCCAATTAGGATCTTGGAGCGCTTCATCAGCCTTCTTCGGTTCAATTTGAGAGATAAAAGCAGTGTAAGCATCAAAGTTTGTAGCTCTCCTTGTACGAACACCAACTTGTAGATCACCGATGATATTAGCAATTGGGTGACCTCTAACTTCACGAATTTCAAAGGTAAGTTAGGTTGAGTCGTAGAAACTTGAAGGTCTTCAATTGGTACATCTTCACCAGATTCAAAGTCATTGAAATTTGGGGGTTGAACTGGCTCAGAATTGAAATTTGGGTTTACACCAGATGCAGCAGTAGAAATAGGCGCGTGAGAGGAATCATGAGGCGCATCATTTGAGTGAGGCGCAATAGATGATTCACCAGGCGCATTATACATTGAATTAGGCGCATTTGATGTAGATGGATTTCCTTGAGTTGATAGATTCTGATCTTGAGTGGGCGCAACATAAATAGGAGCACCTGTATCATTTAGCTCAATAGAATCATCAGCAACATTTGGAGCCAAATGTGGCTCAAGGAGAGAATGTTCATCAAATGTAACATGTACAGATTCAACTATCACTAATGTAGTTCTATTAAAAACTCGAAAAGCTTTAGAGTGTTTGGCATACCCAACAAAAATACCTTCGTCGGCTTTGGCATCGAATTTACCTCTATGTTCGTTTCCGTTGTAGAGGATATAACATTTGCAACCAAAGATCTTGAAGAATGCAATGTTGGGAGTTCTACCACGCCAAAGTTCATACGGAGTCTTGTTGTGAAGTTTGTTGATGAGGGAACGATTTTGAGTAAAACATGCAGTGTTGATAGCTTCTTCCCAAAAGTACTTAGGCAATTTAGCTTCAGCTATCATCGTCTTTCCCGCTTCAATCAACGTTCTATTCTTTCGTTCAACAACGCCATTTTGTTGAGGGACTCCGGCGGTTGAAAAGTTGTGATCTATCCCATGATCTTCACAATATCGAGCAACACCGTTGTTCTTGAATTCTGTTCCATTGTCGGATCGAACACTAACGATGTCATCTTCTTTTTGGGTTTGGAGCAGTCGAAATAAGGTAGTGAGAATATCATAACAATCATCTTTTGTAATCATCATCTCTACCCATGTATATCTTGAATAATCATCCACCACAACTAGAGTATACTTGTTTCTTCTAATACTTGCGGTGGAAACTGGTCCAAATAGATCAATGTGAAGCAGTTGCAAACATCTTGTAGTTGAAGGATTAGACTTGCTTGAAAATGACTGCTTCGGTTGTTTGCCAAGTTGACATGCGGCGCACTTTTTGTCATGATGATCAGCAACCTTGGGAAGTCCTTTGACAAGATTATTCCTGCTGAGTTTAGATAGATACTTGAAGTTCAAGTGACTTAAGCGCTTGTGCCACAGCCAACTATTTTCGTTCACACTTTTTGCTACAAAACAAAGATTAGTACTAGAGTTCATACTATGGAAATCAATAATATAAATATTTGTCTTACGATATCCCGTGAGTAAGATAGCTCCAGTTTTGCCATTCTTGATAAGACATTGCGTTGAAGTGAAATGGCATTCTAATCCTTTGTCGCAGAATTGAGATATGATAATAAGTTGTGCTTGAGCCCTTCGACGAGTGAGACTCTTTCAATGCACACTTTGTCTTTCTTGAGCTTTCCATATGCTACAACTTGACCTTTGTTATTATCGCCAAATGTTACGGAGGGACCTCTTTCTTCATGGACATCTTCTAATAAGGATTCATCTCCAGTCATGTGTCTTGAACACCCACTATCGAGAATCCATTCATAATTTCTAGCTTTTGAAGATCCAGCCATGAAACAAAGAACCTGAAATATAGACATTTAAGCAGGTCCCCTTTATTCTTTTTGGGTCCTAGGGTTAGCAACTTTTGACAACCCACTCTTGCTTGACCTTAGGATTTTTACGTCCTTTGGCATTGGGAGTGAATCGCAAAAGGCATTCCACGGCCTTGTGTCCTGAACAATCACAAATGGAACAATGATGAAAGCCACCAATCACATGAGTTTTCACAAACTCTTTACTTTTCTTGGGGATGGCATTCTTCTTTGGGTCAAATGAACTAGCCTTAACAAAATCTTTCTTTTGAAATTTTGGAGCGCTTTTTCTCGGAGGGCGCATAGGGCTAGGAGGCGCACGGCGATGAGGCGCGTGGCTCTTAGGCGCATAATGAGCACTCGGAGAAGGAGCGCGCCTATTTTCAAGAATGATTTTGCTAGGAGATGGTTCATCTGTAGCTATATCTTTCCCATTAGCTTTCCCAAATTGCTTCGTTGGGTAGACATAATGGAATGTTTGTCTCTTGACTTTTTCCTGTCCTTTACCCATTGAATTAGAATGTTTTTCCTTGGGAATTTCAAAAGTTTGTTGGTTGGTAAATTCACTATCTCTTTCAGCACAGACATCACATTTAAAGTTGTCACTAGTTGATGAGAATCCCAAGCCACTTTTATCACCACTGACTTTTTGGGACTCAAATATATTCTCCATAGTGACACGAGAATTGGACCACTCATTTGTAATCTTTTTAAGATCAGTAATTTGAGCAACCAATTCATCGTTTTGAACTTTAAGAAGTGAGTTCTGTTCTGTTATAAAAGTGTTTTTAACAGTAAGAGGAGTCATGCTCTTTATCTGCTCCTTAAGGAGGGTGAGTTCAGATTTAAGTAGAGATTTCTCGGTCTTAAGCTGGGAAATTTCATCACATGATAGTGCTAAAGCTTCCTTCATACTATCAAATCTAGTAATTACCTTTTCAGCCTTCTTAACAATTTTTCTTGTTCAGCAATTACTTCATCATTGATTTTGGAGATTGGAGCAGTTGGTTCAACCTGTGGTCTAATGTATGCTCCTTTTCTCAATTTGTTCCTTGCTCCAAGATCACATCGTGAGAATAACAATCCACCATCGTTTTGAGCCGGAGTGAGAAATCCTTGTTCAACGAGCTCGCTAATGGTTGGTCCTTTCTTCTTTTTCACTTCTTGAAAACCTGCAGATTTCTTGATAGGTTTATTCAAGGCATTCATATCGGGAACATCCTTGGAGAAGTCATCATCAGAATCATAATCATCAACTTCATCATCATTTGCCATCAAACAAACGAGTCCATCATCGGAATCTTCATCGCTCTCATCGGAGTCTGTTTCAATCCAAGTATTGTGCTCATTTGCTGGAGCTTCTTCTTCAGCAACCATTCCCTTGTGACGAGTGAACTTGGGAGTGAATTTGGGAGTATGGCTGCTCTTCTTCTGCATATATTCAAATTTGGGAATCGGGCAGCTTGATGCAAAATGTCCGGGTTTCCTGCAATTAAAACAAACAAGATCTTCTTTTCTTTTTGAATCACTGCTCCTTGAAAACTTTTGAGGAGCTTTGCTGGTAGATCCTTGAAATTTGTTGGTTGAGCCGGGTCTTGAGAATTTTCTGAATTTTTGAAATTTCTTCACAAATAAAGCGAAGTCTTCATCATCCATGTCTAATAGCTCAGAAGTAGAAATTTTGGGATCGGAGCTTTTCTCATCTTGTACAGGCGCAGGAGTAGGCGCAGGTGTAGGCGCAGCTTCTCTGTGCGCCATCATAGCCATAGATTTTGACTTTCCTTAAGTTTCGCTGATTCGTTGGAGTTTGAGTTCGTAAACTTTGAGATTTGCATATAGGTTCCTTAAAGTCCAAACATCTAAAGTTCCAGCGTCTTCAAGAGCGCTAGATTTATGTAGGTATCTTGATCCAAAAGCTTGTAGAAAATTTACATTCAAATCTTTGTTGGTAAACTTCATGCCAAGTGAAATACATAGATTGATAATTTCACAGTAGCGTTCATAAGTTTGCCTTAAGTTTTCACCGGGGAGTTGAGAGAAATTGTTGAACCTCTTTTGAACTTCGTATTTCTTGTTTTCCTTGCAAACCGTGTCTCCTTCTATGTGCTCTTCAATAGCATCCCATAGCTCATTAGCAGTAGCACAATGCATGACTTGTTGTTTCATAGCCGTGCTTAGAGTGCTTAGAAGAATGTTTCTTGCTTTGCCATCATTTGCAACTCTTCTAATTTCTTCCTCGGTCCATTCTTCCCTTGGTTTGAGAACTGTAGGTTGGGCAGCGTTGGTGCGTGGATTTGGATTCGCCTTCATCGGAATATAAGGTCCATAAACGACGGTGTCATGGAGCCTTTCATCGATTGAGTTGAGATGAGTCAATATGCTAAATTTCCACACGTCAAAATGATCTTCATCAAAGACCGGAACGTGAGTGTAGTTTGCAGTTGACATAGGTTTTGAGTTTGCCATTTAGAATCGGCACCCAAGCTGTTAAGCTTGAAAAACGAAAAATGTTTTATAAAGGTGTTTGCTCTGATACCACTTGTTGGTCCCAAAGGGCAACAAGGGTATAAAAAATAGCTAGAGGGGGGGGGGTGAATAGCTGTTTTAAAATTCTTTTCGTACCCTTGATAAACTCAATTGCAAATGCTCACTTTATCAAGTAAGCGTAATGAAATGCGCCTAAGTGAGTGAGTGAAATGCACAGCGGAATTTAGTAATGAAAATAGGCGCAAAGTGATAAAGGGAGCGCAACACACACACTAAGTATTTTGGCTCAAAGTGAGTGAAATAAGGAACTAAGGCAAATGATATAACAAACACAACACAATTCAGTTCAATCAATCTACAATGAGAAAACAAGCAAATAGTGAGTGAAAATAATAACTTGAAAGAAATAACAAGATAATAACACAAGCTATTTGGAGAGGTTCGATCAATGAAAGATCTACGTCCTCTACCAAGATGGTTAGTCTTGGATTTCTAATGGAGATCTTATATAATGAGAGAGTGTTACAAATTACAATGTTTGAGCTTATACACTAACTCAAGATCTATTACTATGAAAGAACAAATCCAAAAACAATAACCGGTGTATCTCTAAAAGATGGATCTAAATGATCAAACTTAAAGAGGTGCGTGTGTGATTTTAGTATCAAGGCTCTTTAGATCTTTATGATTTAGAGCACAATGAAACTAAAGTGTTATAGCTTGAAGATCTGGGCTAAGGATGAAGGTATGAAGATGTTCTTGAGGAAATCTGGAAAAACGAAGGCAATCTTCAAATCTTCAACAAATGCTTTGAGAGAGAAATTCTTGAAATTCTTAGCAAAACTCAGCAACTTCAAAATGTTGAAGTTATGGGGTATTTATAGTGAACTTCAAAAAACTAGCCGTTGGAGATCCTTGTGGATAAGATGAGCTGTCGCTCGTTGATTGGAGCATGCATATATTATGCCCATTTTGACACTCAATATAAATGTGACCGTTATGGACACGTGTCAATAGATTAGGCGCATATGCATCTTTTAACCACCGTTGGATCATTGGCGTAATTTGAATTCTCTTCAAGTCTTCGAGTCTTCAATAAATCACTGAGTTTGAATAAACACTTTGAGGCGCGTTTGAACCAACAGGCGCATTGAGCCAAGAGGCGCATAGTAAGCGTGCGCTTAAATCAAGGGGCGCAGAGGCGCGTAACATAGCTTTATGAAGAAATCCTTATGCGTGCGCTCTAAATGGCGCATGGCGCAAATGTAGAAGCGCGTGGCGCAGGAGGCGCATAAGCGTGGCTCAAACTCACTGAGTGATTTTTCTTGAAACTTGATCTTCTTGCCCTATTTCTAAGCCTATTCTATAACAATGGACAACTTAAAAAATGAAGTATAAATACTTCTTACATGTGGGTCTAAAGTCCATTAAATAAAACTTAGGTGATGGATCAATCAAATCTAATAAATCCTATTACATTAAAAACTGAGATATGTGTGGGCATACCCAACAACTTTGCATATATTTACGTCTCCCTTATCAACTATTTCTCGAACGATAAGAAAACGCCTAAGTATGTGTTTGGATTTAGGATGTGCTCTTGGTTCCTTTGCTTGATCAATAGCACCACTATTATTACTAACAAGGTCTATTGGTTTTAGCAATACTAGGAACCATCTCAAGTTCATCAATGAACTTCTTAATCCAAACAACTTCCTTTGCAGCATCCAATGCGGCTATATACTTAGATTTAGTCGCAGAATTAGTGACTGTACTCTGCTTGGAACCATTCCAACTTACAGTTCCACTATTTGACATATGCACAAAAAAAAACTGATTGCGATCTACTATCATCTTTGTTGGTTTGGAAGCATGCATCCGAGATCATTTTCCATACCTTCATAGATCATAAACGAATCTTTAGTCCTTCTAAAGTACTTTAAGACCCGCTCTCATAGCCATCCAGTGAATCTCACCGGTGTCGGATTGATATCTACTCGTTATGCTCCAAGCATTAGATATATCCGGCTTAGTACTTATCATGGCATCATGGATCCAATTGCCGAAGCAAATGACATCTCATTCATTTTCTCATGCTCATCTTTTGTCTTTAGGACATTGAGTCTTGCTTAGAGGAAATCCATGTAACATTGACAAATGTCCTCTCTTAGAATTTTCCTTGCGGAATCTTCTTATGACTTTGTCAATGTATGTACATTGGATTTAAACCATTTAGCTTCCTTGATCTATCTCTATAGATCTTAATGCCAATGACTTATGCGGATTCATCCATATTCTTCATTGCGAAACACTTTCTTAACCAAGTCTTTACAGATTAAAGTATAGGAATGTCGTTTCCAATGAGCAATATGTCATCCACATATTAGATAAGGAATAGCACCATGCTCCCACTAATCTTCTTGTATATACAAGATTCATCTTCGTTCTTGATCAAGCCAAGCTCTATGACTTATCAAAACGGAGATTCCAACTCCCAAAAGCTTGCTTCAATCCATCCAATGAATCTTCGCAACTTTCATACCTTTTAGAATTTTCTTGACTATCAAAACCTTTAGGTTGTATCCAATACATCCTTAAGTGAGTTCCCGTTAAGGAACGCTTGTTTTGACATCATTTTGCCAAATTTCATATTCCAAATATGAACATGTGACTATGAAAATTCTAATAAGTTTCTTGCTACCCATGTAAGTTTTTCTCCAGGAAAAGTCATTCATCTCCTTTGGTTTTTACACCTTAGGTTAGAATGATCAAGTTCCAAACCTGATTATTATACATGAATTGCCTTTTAGATTTTATGACTCCAAGCCATTAATCTAAATGTGGAGTTGATATTGCATCTTTGATAGGTGGTAAATACTTCATTCTAAATGAACTTTACCTCAATACTTTCTATTTCGAAATATCCAATATTTCTACTAATAGATTGTATCCTATCATGTATTGCAAGTATTTGTATATCTTGAACGGACTTTTCACGACTCCTTGTGAAAACTTGTTCAACTTCCATCTTAGGTTAAAATATATTTTCTAGGTCTCGAACCATTCGAGATACATTTTGCTCCCACTGATTCTTTTAGAGATAAACCATTTATCTAAAAAAGTATCATCATAATTAACAAACCATTTGTTTCTTATGAGTAAAATTATTATCCTCAAGTTTCCTTAGGATATCCCATGAAAATATATTTATTAGATTTACACGTGAGTGTGTCCCAGACAGCTCCTTTCCAAAAGGTCTCACCATCTTAAATCTTTACGAAAGACAAACCGAGTTTTCTTTCATCATTTAACCTTTTTGATGGAACTCAAATTAGTGTAGTCATAGCGGTTTTAAATACATAACCCCAAAATGAATAATGGAAGATCACTTTGACTTTTTCATCCTATGAACCATATCCAATAAGGTTCTTATACTTCCACGCAGACATATCATTTAGAATGATATTCTTAGTGAAGTTAATTTGTGAAACCATTTCACAACTTTAATGATGACTGTCAAATTTTCGGTTTAATTATTCATCATCATGATCCAATCATAATTTTTGAATAGTTTTACCAAGTATAACCAAAATTCTCTTTTAGCATTTCTTCTTAATGCACCATACACATCAAAATGTATTAGGTCAATTAAGACATTATCCTTTTTACCAATCATAGTAAAAGATGTCTTGATCCAAGTAAATAAGATTTGCATAAATCATGTGATTCCAAATCATATGACTTAAAACTCTGTCCCATAGAATTTTAGATATGCATTTCTCATTTATTTGATCAAAATAATAATGCATAAAAAATTTTAATTATTTATGTTATAGTCTTTATTATTTTGTTCTTCAAGATTTAGGATATAAGATTTATTTATATGATAACACAATGAAGTAAATCATAATAAATAAAGCACTTTTCTTATTCCAAATAAGAAATTAATATCCTTCATTATCTTATAACAAAATAATGTTTTCTACTTCATCAGTAAAGTCACTTTACAAGTGTTCTACGAACAATGTTGCAACCATTGCATCATTACTGTTTGTAGATAAAACTTTACTATAAGTTGTCTTTCATCTTACTAATTATTCTGGTATCCAATACCCAATAATTAAATTTAGAAAGAATAATTTATAACTGTAGATACCTCGGGGGAAACCACGGCCTTAGGCTCGAGCGCGCGTTGGTTTGTATCCTGGGATGTCTAACTTGTTTTTAGAGTCGCCACCTATGTTTTGAGGAACATAAGAAAAACCTATTGATTGTAGCCTAAGTTTGATTACGAAAACAGAGATTCTTTGTTTTGAGGTTCGGGGGTTAGATTACGAGATGGGAAGTACCGAAACACCCATCTTGCCCAACTAAAGTTGGTCTTGCTTGATCAAAATCTACATGAATGAAAATGTTCTTCTTCTTCTTCTTTAAGTCATGAAAAGGGGGGATTTAAAATAGGATTTGGAATGTAGGAGATAACTCCTTAACCAACCTCAATGAGATGAGGTGATCATTAGAGTCATGTCCCAAAATGATTTGGGTGATTGCACATTTGATCAAAGTAAAAAGAGAGAGGAGATGAAGTAGAAAAGGAAGGAAAAGATGGACTTTTACCTACAATTTGAAGACCTTCAAATATTTCTTGATGAAATCCTTGGAGAACCTTTAGAAAGTGATTTTGGTATAGTTTTTGTAAGTTCAATTTTCGGTCCTGAAAATGGAGGTAAAGAGGGTTTTTATAGGTGAAAGAGGGGTGTTTTTGGTGCCAAAACTCAGTCACCAAGAAATCCTTCCCGGGCAAAATCCTGTAAATTGAGCAAGGGAGGGAATCCTGGCCAGAAATCTGTAACTGACGCCCAGAGGCGCGCGCTTCCTGCTTTGGGGGCGGGAGGCGCGCGCGCTGGCTCCTAGTGTCGGAGGCGCGCGATTCAGAGAAGGCAATTTTGACAGAATGGACTAGAAAGTCAGCCCTGTCATTCAGTTTAGTCCCTGGACTTAACGAAGTCAGTCAGGAACTTAACGGAAGTGACAGAAACTAACGAGAAACACTTAGAATGGGGAGAAACACAAAATCAAATGTGCAATCGGGGTGAGCGGTCCAAGGCGGGGTGTCTACAGATCCCCTCGCCCCTACAGATCCCCTCGGCGACGTGGACTGCAAGCAGAACGCGTCGACGCGTCGACGAAAGTTAAAAACACCCGCCGAGGACATCACCAAGAAAGGCAAAGACTCGATGGAAGCGGGAATTTGAAATTGCGAGAGATAGTGGTGCGCTCCCTGTGTGAGCGGCTTTTGTTGATAGAGAGGGTGGCATGATCCGTTAGGTGAACCTGCTGGCTGAATGTTTTGAATGAGGCCATTAGTGAACCTTTTGATGAATCCGTTAGTGAATCCTTTGGATGAGTCCGTTGGTGAACCCTTGTTGACGAATCCGTTGGTGAATCCGTTTGATGAATCCGTTAGTGAATCCTTGGATGAGTCCGTTGGTGAACCCTTGTTGACGAATCCGTTGGTGAATCCGTTTGATGAATCCGTTAGTGAATCCCTTGGATGAGTCCGTTGGTGAACCCTTGTTGACGAATCCGTTGGTGAATCCTTTTGATGAATCCGTTAGTGAATTCCTTGGATGAGTCCGTTGGTGAACCCTTGTTGACGAATCCGTTGGTGAATCCGTTTGATGATCCGTTAGTGAATCCCTTGGATGAGTCCGTTGGTGAACCCTTGTTGACGAATCCGTTGGTGAATCCGTTTGATGAATCCGTTAGTGAATCCCTTGGATGAGTCCGTTGGTGACCGTTGGTGAATCCGTTTGATGAATCCGTTAGTGAATCCCTTGGATGAGTCCGTTGGTGAACCCTTGTTGACGAATCCGTTGGTGAATCCGTTTGATGAATCCGTTAGTGAATCCCTTGGATGAGTCCGTTGGTGAACCCTTTTTGACGAATCCGTTGGTGAATCCGTTTGATGAATCCGTTAGTGAATCCCTTGGATGAGTCCGTTGGTGAACCCTTGTTGACGAATCCGTTGGTGAATCCGTTTGATGAATCCGTTAGTGAATCCCTTGGATGAGTCCGTTGGTGAACCCTTGTTGACGAATCCGTTGGTGAATCCCTTGGATGAGTCCGTTGGTGAACCTTGTTGACGAATCCGTTGGTGAATCCGTTTGATGAATCCGTTAGTGAATCCCTTGGATGAGTCCGTTGGTGAACCCTTGTTGACGAATCCGTTGGTGAATCCGTTTGATGAATCCGTTAGTGAATCCCTTGGATGAGTCCGTTGGTGAACCCTTGTTGACGAATCCGTTAGTGAATCCGTTTGATGAAATATTGCTTTGAAGTCTCGTGCCATTTGGAGTCACACTTGACTTTTGAATTGTGGGGTACGGGCACAGTTGACTGCGACCAGAAAAATGTTCCTGCTGGGGATGAAATGTTGAGATTGACTCTTGAGGGGGGTGTGACGCCCGTGACAGAACTTAGGGAGTTCGGAATTCTGAAGAGGACAGCCTACTTTTGAGTGGGAGTTTCTATCCTACTTTTGATTTTGACATGCCTTAAGGGCGGATCCAGAAAAAGGTGTGCCCAAGGGGTGTCTGAGGATCGGGACAGTGTCTTGATATAGGCTGGAGATCTCTGACAAGGCCCTTTTCTTGAAGCATTTAGACCTGGGAGCGCGCGCCTTTATATGTAGGCTTGGGACGCGCGCGCGCTTCATACTGCTGTCGGGTGGCGCGCGCGTCTGGGAGGCGGAATTCCGGGCTTGACATTTGCTGACCAAAAGAGCCTCCAACAGCTATAATATCATCTTCTGTTCGACCACTTGATTCTCACAGCTCCTTTCTGCCATTTTTGAACATCATATTATTGATTAACTTCGCTTGTGATCAACATTTTCCATGGCTTCCAATTCTTTTGCCCTTGACGCCAAGGTCGTTAGTGTGTATGAAAAGGACTTGGGCACTTTTGTGTATTCTTTCAAGACCCATCCCAAGAAGGCCTTCATTAAAGACTTCGGGTTCCGAATTCTTTTCACTTTGCGGACGTTGAAACCGGATTGGGATTTGTTGAGAGCTGCCGCGGCTTTCTGGGATTGCGACAGCCATACTTTCAACCTTTCAGCTAATGAAATGGTGCCGACTGTTGACGATTTCGGGGCCATCCTTGGCGTGCCTTTGGCCGGTCGGATTGCCGTCCCAAGTATCACCGTGGTGCCGTCGACTCTTGGGTTGAGTTACTGAATCTCCCTGTTGAGGATGTGAGGAAGATGTTGCACGGTACGTGATTGACATAACTGAGTTGCCGATGTTCTTCAGTTTGCACTCGGAGGACCCGGTGGTTCAATCTTTCAAAAGAAATGCCATGGCTGTTTGTCTCTTCAGCGAAGTACTGTTTGTTACACCTTTCGGGACTGCGGACGCGCAGTTGGCTGAGATTATTTTGCAAGCTAAGGACCAGCATTTAGTGTAATTCCTCTCATTGTAGGGAGACGTTGCATGGTCTTGATGAGTTACACAGGACGGGCAAGATGTGTCGGGGAAGCCCTTTGCTCTTGACCATATGGCTCCGAGAACACTTCAGAATTTATTCTCCGGATGGTGATTTGTCTCCTTTTGCTGTTCATAGGAGGAAGTTGTTGATCCGGATTTATCTGAAGAGGATTGGAAGAAATTCTTTGCCTCTCGGGTGACCGTCGATATTGAGTGGTGTCCTCCTTCTTGGGGTCTTCGTCCTTTTGTGGAATGGACTCTTGGTTTTCAGCACGTGGTTGTGCCCGTTTGAGAGATTCTTCCTTTTACCAGCCAGAGCGGGTTCTGCGGCAGTTCGGTCGCCAACAGACAATTCCTTTTCCGAGGGATGGAATGCTTCGTCCAGTTGCTTACATGGGTCCTGACTTCTCGAGTGAGCTTCAGTCGGCTTGGGGAGATGACCGCAATAGTTGGGCTTTCGCTCCTCTGCATCGGGGGAGTGTCTTCCTTCCCGAGAGCTACTTGGATTATTTATTTGGCACCCTTTACCGTGGCATCACTTGGGTTGATGTGCTTCGTGCCGAGTTGTTGGGCAGGGTTTTGAGCCTAGCAGCACTTTGAGATATAGGAGGCTGCTGTTGATTCGAGTAACATTCTCGCTGACCCTTTCGGTACTCCTTTGGATGACTTTTATTCTAGGAGACGTGCTGCAGCACAGAAGGTTTCGGTGCGTATTAGTGCTCCTTCGTTACCCAAGAAGAAAAGGATTGAGAGACGATCGGGCGGTCCTTTGAAAGCTAAGAGAAAATTGGATTTTTCTTAGTACCCTAAGAGATTGCAATTAGACCACTTTGTTTTAGGATTTAATATTTTGATGTCTTTTGTTGCTCAATAAATCCGTTGTAATGGTTTGAATAATTCATTGAATGAATAAAAATTGCATTTTGTTATTTGAAGTGAATTGGGTATTTTTGATATGTTTTAGACCGCACCCGAAGGTTGCCTACGTTCCTCCAGTTGGGGGCTCAGGTCTTCGTAGTTCAAACAAACAAAGACCATTTTTTTTTTTTTTTTTTTTTTTTTTTTGTGCACCCTGTTTTTTGCCTAGACCGCCCTTGCGGGTTTTCAATCTAGCGGGCTTCTTTTTTGCACGTGCTCTAATTTTTGCCTAGGCCGCCCTTGCGGGTTTTCAACCTAGCGAGCGATTTTTTTTTTTTTTTTTTTTTAATGGTCTTTGTTTATTAAGCGTAGAACCTCTTGAGCTTGTCGAGGTTGACCTCCTTTGGCAGCTGGTCACCATCTAAATCCACGAGCCGGACTGCACACCGCTTAGTATCTTTTTGACCACGTACGGACCGATCCATCGGGGTCCCCATTTCCCCAGGGGATTCATGGCATTAGGAGGATGTTGTCTTAAGACCAAATCTCCCACATTGATGTTTCGAGGCTTCACTTTTTTGTTGAAAGCTCTTGCCATCCTTTGCTGATATGCCCTCGTGCGTTCGAGTGCTCTTAACCTTTTCTCGTCGAGTAAGGCTAGCTGTTCGTATCGACTTTGCATCCAGTGACCTCGTTGACTTGATTCTCGAGGAGGACCCGTAGAGATGGGACTTCAAGTTCGATAGGGAGTACGCTTCAGAACCATAGACCAATGCATAAGGAGTTTCTCCTGTTGCGGATCGTATTGATGTGCGGTAGCCCCACAATGCTAATGGTAGCTTCTCGGGCCAATCCCTTCCTGTTGAGGCCATCTTCTTGACGATGGTCTCGATGGTCTTATTTGCTGCTTCGACTGCGCCATTTGCTTGGGGCCGGTAAGGAGATGACTTGTGCTTGGTGATCTTGTATTCTACCAAAAGTGCATCCATTTCCTTCTCAAAGTGAGAGCCGTTGTCGGAAATGATTTCATGAGGCACGCCGTATCGGCACATGATATTAATCTTTACAAATTCGGCCACTTTCTTGGCGTTGAGGGTTCGATAGGCTTGTGCTTCGACCCACTTTGTGAAGTAGTCGACTGCTACTAGGACGAATGACTGCCCATTGCTCCCGCAGGATGAACTTTACCGATGATGTCTATCCCCCAACAAGAGAAAGGCCAAGGTGTGACCATGTTGTAAAGTTGTGAGGGTGGAGCATGTTGCAGATTAGCGTGGAATTGGCACTTGGCACACCTTTTGACTTTCTCGATACAGTCTCGTTCCATAGTGCTCCAATAGTAACCAATGCGAAGTATCTTCTTGACTAGCATAAACCCATTCATGTGGGGTCCACATTCTCCTTCGTGCACTTCACACATTATCTCTTGAGCTTCGGTCTCATTGGCGCATAAGAGATTGATCCCGTCGTGGTGCCTTTTATAGACTCGGTCCCCAATCAGTACGTACCGAGACTAACCTTTGCAGAGCTGCTTGAGACTTCTTATTGATGTTCTCGGGATAAGTGCCGTCTTTGAGGAAGTTCATGATATCCGAATACCACGGAGAGTTTGTTTGAACCTCGTTGATCTCGATACTCATGCAATATGCCGGACTGTTCCTTCGAGTAATTTTGAAAGGCTTCACCATTTTCCCTTTGGGCATTTCAACTAATGAAGCTATAGTGGCCAGTGCATCGGCGAAGCGATTCTTATCCCTTGGCAGGTAGTTGAAAGTGATCTCTTGGAATTGTTCAACCAGTTCTTCAAGGTGCTGACCATACTGTTGGAGAGTCGGGTCTTGGGTTCGCCATTTACCCGATTGCTGATTGATAAGGAGCAAAGAGTCGCCGAACACTTCTAGTTCCGTGACTTTCTTTCGAGAGCTGCTTCGAGCCCCGCTATACATGCTTCGTACTCGGCAATGTTGTTGGTAGCTTCGAATTCCAGGCGTATGGCAATGGGAGTGTAGATGTCTTTTGGATCGACAAGCAATACCCCTATACCAAAACCGTGTTTATTGGCGGCGCCATCGAAAAAAAGTTGCCACTTGTCTTCCTCGGTTGCAGTACAAATTAAATGCTCGTCGGGGAACTGTACATCTTCCCCCTTCACTTCGTCACACGGAATTCGGCAAGCTGGTCACTGAACACTTTCCCCCTGACGGATTTTAGTGTGACGTAAGTGATATCATAGCCGGCGAGCATGAAGTACCATTTGGCTATTCTTGTTGACATGAAAGGCTTCTCGAAGATGTAGCGGAGCGGGTCCACCTTTGCTACTAGCTTGATTGGAAAAGCTTCCATATAGTGTTTGTGCTTTTGAGTGACCCAAACCAATGCTGCACATGACTTCTCTAAGACAGAGTAGTTCTTTTCGCCTCCTTGGAATCGGCGACTGACAAAATAAATGGCGTTCTCCTTTGTGGACTCTCGTTGCTCTTGTGCTAACATAGCCCCTAGGGCTTCATCATTGACAGTGAGATAAAGCAACAAAGGTTTCTCCTTGTGCGGCGGAACTAGAACAGGAGGGCACGTTAAGTAATGCTTCACTTGATCGAAGGCTTCTTGGCACGCGTCGGTCCATTCTAGAGCCACATTCTTCTTGAGTAACTTGAAGATTGGCTCGCACATGGAAGTGAGTTGGTGCACAAACCGACTGATGTATTGTAGTCTGCCCATGAAACCTTTAATCTCTTTCTGTGTCTTTGGAGGAGGCATGTCAATGATTGCCTTGATTTTGGAGGGGTCTACTTCGATTCCCCTTTCAGTGACCATATAACCAAGAACTTTGCCTCGGATAACCCCGAATGTGCACTTTGCAGGGTTGAGCCTCATCTTGTGTTGACGAAGCCTTTCGAAGAACTTGCGGAGATCGATCAAATGTTGACCATCGGTCCCTTTGGAGTGAATGATCATGTCGTCCACATAGACCTCGATTTCTTTGTGAATCATATCGTGGAACAAGTCTGTCACGGCTCTTTGGTAGGAAGCCCAGCGTTTCTTAACCCAAACGGCATGACTGTGTAGCAAAGGTACCCCACGGTGTTGTGAAGGCTGTCTTATGTTGATCTTCCTCGGCCATGAGAATCTGATTGTACCCAGCGAACCCATCCACATGAGCGACCTCGTAGGCAGCAGTGGAGTCGACTAGCATGTCGATATTAGGGAGTGGAAAATCATCCTTTGGGGAAGCTTTGTTTAAATCCCGGAAGTCTACACAAACTCGACCTTGCCGTTCGCCTTCCTGACTGTCACAATGTTGGCTAACCATGTCGGATACTCGATAACCTTGATGAAACCCACGCTGAGGAGCTTCTCAATCTCTTCTTTGACCTGCAGAGACCATTCTGGCTTGATCTTCCTGAGCTTCTGCTTTACTGGCCTGGCATCTTCTCTGATCGGAATCCTGTGCTCCGCTACCTTTCTGTCTAAACCCGGCATGTCTTTGTATGACCATGCGAACCATCCACGAACTCCCGTAGTAATGCAGTCAATCTGTCTCTGTCGTCTCCCTTGAAGAAGCTTCCAATCTTGGTTTCTTTGGCTCTTCTTCGGTACCCAGATTAACAACTGCAATTCTTCGTCAGCCTTTGGACCATTCTCGCCACGACTACGGACTTGTTGAGCAAGTTCATTTAAGTATGTTGTGTTTTCGTGGTCTATTTCATCATAATTTGAATCGTTATTAACTTGTTCGTTAAGTTCATTATTAGTTAATTCATCATTTATGATGTTTGCAATCTCAGGGTACTCAGAAATATCAAATTTTTCATTAGCAAAGAAAGGAAACACACGCTCGGCTATGGCCTCCAAATCCTCTTGGGTGAGGGTATTAGAGACACTCTCGGACTCGAAAGTAAGTGTAAGCTGCTCTTCCTTTGTTGCTGTGCGGGGTATGCAACCCATTTCTTGGACTAAGAATTCCTCGGATACCACGGGCCCTTTTGTTGAATACCAATTGTTGATCGGCTCGGAGCTTGGCGGGATCTCACTGATAGTCTCGTTCATGATGACGGTGTCATGGATGGCGTTGACTTGGCATTCATTCATTGGCAAGCTCTTCGAACATGGAGGCTAAATCTGTCAGTTCTTCCCCCACGGTGATTTCTGTCTCGGACTCTATAGTCACCTTCCTTCCCCACCATTCACGGGGCGACATGGGAGTTGGTTCCCTTTCGGATTTCTGGATCTCACAATCGGAGAAGATTTCGAGGCCGGCTTTTTGACACCCTTTTGTTAACCCATGGTTCGGGAAAGATCATGTATGGAACGTCTTCCCCTTGGCGGACAAAATAACCATTCAACGTCTTGCGGTAAGGCCTTAGATTAGGGACCTCATAACGACGGCCTTCTTTACGAGCTCGGGCCTTTTCGTTTTGATTGCTTGTTCTTGCTTCAAGTCTTCTTCGGAAGGCTCGTACCCCAAACCGAATGTGTTCTTGACAAATGGGACTTGCACGGGATGTAGGATTCCTTGCTGATATTTCCCTAAGCCTAAACCAGGGAAGTAGTCCATATCCCTCATCATGCGGAGTACTTTGTGATTGCTGGGGGTCCATGATCCGTTTCCCCCTTCTTTGTCAATGGCGTTGATTGAGACGCCGGAGAGAGTGGAGTCTGGTAGACCGTGCTGAACTTGGTGGACGGGCTCACCTTTTCTGTGGATAGTAATGTTTTCAGCCATTACGGTCACTATTTCATCACCGTTTCGGATCTTGACACATTGGTGGAGAGTTGACGGTACGCATTAGCACTATGAATCCATGGTCGACCCAACAGTAAGTTGAACGAGGCCGGGATATCAAGCACTTGGAATGGAACGGACATGACCATGCTCCCAAACTCAATGTCAATTTCGATCATACCCATGACTGTACGGGCGGTGCTGTCATAACCTCGGATTACTTGAGTAGAAGGCTCAAATCAGAATCTTTAAGCCCCAGTATGCCCATGATCCTACCAGGCATGAGATTGAGTGCGGAACCACCGTCCACTAAGACTCTTGAGACGGGCCTCCCCCTTGCTCGTACCTTGAGGTAAATAGCTTCGTTGTGGTCGGAACAAACGGTGGAAGGTCCATATCGGCAAAGGTGATGACGTTGCTAAATGAATGTGACCAATCATTGCCGTGAGGTCCTCGGGAGTAGTATCGGGAGAAACTGATGTATCATCGAGATTGCGGATGACGAGATCTCGGTGTTTTTTCGAGGATGCAATGAGGTCCCAAATAGAGATGTTGGCTTGAGTTTTCTTGAGTTGGACAAGTAGAGGATCTTCGGGAGTGTTGTGAGCTTGCGGCCTTTGAGAAGAGGAGCTCGGTGCGGAAGTGGAAGGGTTGCTTGCTATGACTCGACCGGATCGAAGTTTTAGCATGTTGACGTTCCCATCTTGCTTCTTTTTCCTATTCTCTAGTACTTTCATTACCTCATAACACTCATCATAAGACATTCACTACATAATATTTGTGGTGAGCATGATTGTCGAGGATCGTCTTGGGTTGGTACCCTTGCACGGGTGTGTGACTTGACCCTTTGCCTTGAGGACCTCGAACACTTCGGTTTGAGTCTGCCTTGGAGAGGCGTGTATACACGGTCACTTCGGGGCCTTTCCCTTGAGGTGGAGGAACCTTTTTGTAATTCCCCTTGTCAATAGTGACGGCGTTGACCGAGGCCTCTTTTGTGGAGTTGGAAGCGGCCTTGTAGCGGTAAGTAGGAGTGGTCTTCTTAATCTCCTTGAGCAAGTCATCCATGCGTACACCCGCCTCATACATTTGGGAGAAGTCGGAGTAGCAAGCCCCACTTAGGTGGTGCGGAGATCAATCTTGAGACACTTGAGAAAAGATGTCCATTTGCTCTTTTGTGTTCGGCCTCTCAACAATTTCGGAGAGTTTGTCATTCATCTCCTTGTGAAGTCGATGAAGGACTCATTGTCTCGTTGAGTAGTGTTCTCTAGCTCTTCCTTGTGGGCCGGTGAGTGGTGTTGCCTGGTATTGTTCTTGAAGGCAAGCATGGCGGAGTCCCAATCAGACGGACAGTGAGCGGGAAGTAGCATACCAATCTTTTGCCGCCCCCTCGAGAGTGAGAGGAAAGCATTGAGCCATCACCTTGGGTAGCGACCTTCTTTGGAACCATTGCCCAAATATAAGTCTCAATGTGAGCCATAGGCAAGAGTTGCCCTTGAATTTGCTTATGTCGGGCATCTTGAACTTATCGGAAGGGCGCCATAGTACTCATGAGGATGGATGATTGATAAAGGCTTGTGTCGGAGCCTTTCCCCATGTTGAGCCCATTGAATTTTTGGTCGATGTAGGCCATGATAGAATCCACCATTTTGGGCTCATTGTTCTCGGAACTTGGTTCCCCCATCTTCTTGGTGCGGGTGTTGACATAAGGACTCTTGAACAAACCCTCGGTCCATTCGGATTCATCATCATTGTTCTTGTTCTTTCCCTTGGCAAGGTTGGTGAGCTTTTCTTTCATTAGCTCCATTTCGGCCTCGTGGGCCTCCCTTTGGCTGTCGAGGTGGGATTGCCAAATGTCATCTTTGCTTTGTGCCTCCTTGTTAAGGGTGGAGACTTGCTCTTGGAGGAGTTGGACCATGTTTGAGAGCTGTTCGAGAGACATGGTGTTGCTGCTGCGGTCATGGTTGATGTTGGAGCTGTTGGAGTGATCTCACGGACTAACCGATTTGCTGAATCCCGGTAGACTTTGTAAGTACCAATTGAACCTATATTGCAGAAGAGGCCTTTGTCATTTTGAGTAACACTTGCGGTCCATGAAGAGGCTTAGAACACACAGTTGGGCACACGACTCGAACCACATAAGAAAAGACTCTTTTTTTTTTTTAAGTCGGAGGGAATGAATCCCTTTTGGGGTTTCTAAGAAAATAATGGAATCGTCACACTAGTATATAGACCATCTCGCGTCCCATATACTCATCGGATTCCACCATGTTTGTGAATCCTACATGTATCGGGATTAAGACTAAATTAATGTAGTAAAGCATACATGCGGGGACGGATTTTTATTTTCGTCCAAATAACCACTTTTGGGGACGGATTTTTATGCGTCCCTTTCAACAAGTTGGCATGTATGATTGAAGACATTTAGTTTAGGGAAATCTCGGTACATGGAAACCGACTTGAGTCACGGAGTGTTAGACCCTAACTAGAATTGTGTGGTTTGTGCTCGGCTTGAATATGAGGCTCAAAGGTCACCCCCGGCATGTAGTCTTGAACTACGCCACGGGCTGAGGTTTACCGCTTCGAACGAGCCAAGGTCTGGTGGAGCTTGAAACTTTCTAGGACGGCCTCGACGGGTTTGGGTTGGACTTGTGCGACTCGATAGTGAGCAGTTCATAGGAATAGTGCATGTAGTGTGAGGTCTAACAAGTGACAAAATTTTTTTTTATTTTTTTTTTATTTTTTTTTTTTTTTGAAAAGAAAGAAAAAACACACAAAACACATAAGCACATAAAAATTACAACTCCCGAATCACCCGTGTGACCGTAAATAAAACACAAAATTAAAACAGTCCGAGGGTTCAATTCTGTTCTGATGCAGGCAACTGTGCCCACACCCCACTGTTCTGCTCAGTCACTGAAACCTGTTTCTGTTCTGGAACCAACCAGAAGCGTGCGCCTCTGAGTGCTGATGTGGGACGCGCGCGCGCATGCGCATTGCGTATGGGAGGCGCGCGCTTCTGGGGCACACCTGTCAGAATGTCAGACTTTGGACTCAGGGGATTGCCCTGGTCCTGTTCATATTGTAACCCCTGCAGAAGTGATTAGTGGCAAGTAACAAAGAAGAATATGAAGAAGTGGGCGATTCTGGTTCTTGATGCGGGATGCGCGCGCCTTAGGCTTAAAAGCCAGACGCGCGCGCCTCCCCCATCAGGAAACAGAATCCCAGAAAAGATGTAGATTTCGATCAGAATGCAAGTTTAACCCTCAATTATCTCCCCAGCAGAGTCGCCACTGTAGATACCCCGGGGGAAACCACGGCTTAGGCTCGATCAGAACGCAAGTTTAACCCTCAAATGTCCCCAGCGGAGTCGCCACTGTAGATACCCCGGGGAAACCACGGCCTTAGGCTCGAGCGCGCGTTGGTTTGTATCCTAGGATGTCTAACTTGTTTTTAGAGTCGCCACCTATGTTTTGAGGAACATAAGAAAAAACCTATTGATTGTAGCCTAAGTTTGATTACGAAAACAGAGATTCTTTGTTTGAGGTTCGGGGGTTAGATTACGAGATGGGAAGTACCGAAACACCCATCTCGCCAACTAAAGTTGGTCTTGCTTGATCAAAATCTACATGAAAAAATGTTCTTCTTCTTCTTCTTTAAGTCATGAAAAGGGGGGATTTAAAATAGGATTTGGAATGTAGGAGATAACTCCTTAACCAACCTCAATGAGATGAGGTGATCATTAGAGTCATGTCCCAAAATGATTTGGGTGATTGCACATTTGATTAAAGTAAAAGAGAGAGAGGAGATGAAGTAAAAAAAAAGAAAGGAAAAGATGGACTTTACCTAAATTTGGAGAACTTCAAACGTTGCTTGATGAAATCCTTGGAGAACCTTTAGAAAGTGATTTTGGTATAGTTTTTTGTAAGTTCAATTTTTGGTCTAAGTTTTCGATCCTTCGATCTTTGAAAAGGAGGTAAAGAGAGGTTTTTATAGGTGAAAGAGGGTGTTTTTGGTGCCAAAACTCAGTCACCAAGAAATCCTTCCCGGGCAAAATCTTGTAAATTGAGCAAGGGAGGGAATCCTGGCCAGAAATCTGTAACCGACGCCCAGAGGCGCGCGCTTCCTGCTTTGGGGGCGGGAGGCGCGCGCGCCGGATCCTCCTGTCGGAGGCGCGCGACTCAGAGAAGGCAATTTTGACAGAATGGACTAGAAAGTCAGCCCTGTCATTCAGTTTAGTCCTGGACTTAACGAAGTCAGTCAGGAACTTAACGGAAGTGACAGAAACTAACGAGAAACACTTAAAATGGGAGAACACAAAATCAAATGTGCAATCGGGGTGTAGCATGAATCGTTATGCGGTCCAAGGCGGGGTGTCTACAATCATCATTATATCCTAATAATAGTTAGTCCTAGTTGTCTAGTTCCTTTGGTCGTTGACTATTCACTCCACAAGCAATGCGTGATGTTCCTAAATCTTGGACTTTGGAATCTAAAAATCCGAACCGGTCGTTCCTCGTAAGTCATGTCGGGCTCTATATCCTCCGGTACCCTCGGTAAAACGTGAGATGGAATCATGAACATACTTCCGAAGCATAGAAACGTGGAAGACGTTGTGCAACCGGTCTAAGGATGTGATGGAACGCGAGTCGATACGCAAGAAGTCCCACCTTTCCCAGAATCTCAAAACGGACCTATAAACCTCGGAGCCAATTTACCCTTCTTCCCGAACCTTCGAATACCCACCTTCGGAGATACTTTCAAGAACACAAAATCACCGGTCTGAAAACTAAGATCTCGCCTTCGGTTATCTGCATAGCTCTTATGTCGACTCTGGATGTTTTCAATCGATCCCGGATAACTCTAACTTTCTCAACTGAATCCTGAAGCAAATCAATACCCACGATCTTCGCTTCACCGACCTCATCCCAACAAATAGGCGACTTACATTTCCTCCCATACAAAGCCTCAAACGGTGCCATAACAAATGCTCGACTGATAGCTATTATGTAGGCAAAACTCTGCAAGCGTAGAGTGTGAATCCCACGAATCCAGAAAGTCAACTGTGTAAGCCCGTAACATATCCTCGAGAATCTGAATGGTCCTCTCTCAGACTGACCGTCAGTCTGAGATGAAATGATGTGCTAAACCTCAAGTCGGTACCCAAAGCCTTCTGTAACGACTGCCAAAATCGGGATGTAAACCTGGGGGTCTCTGTCCGACACAATACTAACCGGGACACCATGTAATCTGACAATCTCATGAATATACAAATTCGCAAGTTTCTCCATCGAATAGGAAATGTCCAATGGGTAAGAAATGAGAAGACTTAGTCAACCTGTCCACGATCACCCAAACTGCATTGAGTTTTCTTCGAGTCCTGGGTAGTCCGGTTACAAAATCCATCGTAATGTGTTCCCACTTCCACTCGGGTATCTCAAGAGGCTGAAGTAAACCTGCGGGTCTCTGATGCTCTGCTTTAACTTGTTGACAGGTCAAACATTTTGATACATAGTCTGCGATCTCCCTCTTCATGTTAATCCACCAAAATTGTTGTTTCAAAATCCTGATACATCTTCGTACTCCCGGGATGGATGGTATACCTCGATTTGTGCCCTCATCAAGAACTCTCTGTTTAATCCCATTAACATCCGGAACACACAATCTGCCACGGAAGGTCAAACCTCCAATAGGGCTAACAGAAAAAATCCTCGAAGTTCTTCTCTTTCAATTTACCCATTATTTTCACCAACTCGGGATCTTCTCTCTGCGCTTCCTTTATTCTCTGAATTAGGGTAGGAGATACCCTAATATTCGCAAAAATCTCCCCATGTCTCGATTCACGAGGAGGACCAATCTCGCACATCCTCAAGCATACTTCCACTCACGGACCATCATCGAAGCCACATAAGACTTCCTACTAATCGCATTGGCAATAACATTTCCCTTTTCCCGGGTGATAAGATATTGTACAATCGTAATCCTTAAGAGCTCCATCCACCTACGCTGCCGGTTGTTCAATTCCTTTTGAGAGAAGAGATATTTCAAACTCTTGTGATCGGTAAAAATCTCAAACTTCGCTCCATAAAGGTAATGCTTCCATTTGTGCAACGCAAAGACTATCGCCGCCAACTCCATATCATGAGTGGGTTAATTATGTTCACTAGGGGTCAACTTCCTCGAAGCATAAGCAATTACTTTCCCATCTGCATCAACACACAACCCAAACCCTCTTTCGAAGCATCACTGTAAATCACTAGACCATCGCTCCCACTAGGCAAAGTCAAGATCGGAGCGGTAGTCAACCTCTTCTTCAATTCCTCGAAACTCTTGTCACATTTCTCAGTCCACTCAAACGGGACATTCTCCGGGTCAACTGAGTCATCGGAGTAGCAATCCTCAAAAACCCTTCAATAAATCTTCTGTAATACCCGGCTAAACCCAGAAAAACTTATGATCTCGGTCACTGACTCGGGTCTCTTTCCAATCCACTATGGCTTCTATCTTTGAAGGATCCACCGAAATCCCATCTTTCGAAATAACATGACCCAGAAAAAGAAACTTTCTCGAGCCAAAATTTGCATTTACTAAACTCGCAAATAATTTCTCCCTCGCAAAGAACGGATAAAACTGTCCTCAAATGTTGCTCGTAGCTCCTCTCGGGATTTTAGAGTTAGACAAGCAATGTCGTCCGTTGAGGATGAAAAACCACCACGAACGAATCAAGATAAGGATGTGGAAAAAACCCGGTTCATCAAATCCATAAAACACGGCAGGCGCGTAGTCAACCCAAACGGCATAACCAAGAACTCGTAATGACCATAACGATGCAAAAGGCAGTCTTCGGAATATCCTCCGATCGAATCTTCAACTGATGGTACCCACTCCTCAAATCAAGTTTAGAAAACACAAACTGAGCCTTGAAGCTTGAACAAATAAATCATCAATGTGAGGTAGAGGATACTTGTTCTTCACGGTAACCTGATTAACTTCCGGTAATCTATGCACAATCTCAAAGAACCGTTTCTTCCGCACAAAAAAAACAAAAGTGCTCCCCACGGGGAAACACTAAGGCGGATAAACCCTCGGATCAAGCAACTCTTGCAACTGAACCTTTAGTTCCTTCAATTCTGCGGGAGCAAACCTATAAGGTTGCCTTTGAAATCGGAGCCGTACCCGGCAAAAGATCTATACAAAACTCTATCTCACGATCGGGAGGCATATCATATTCAGAAGAGAAAACATCGAGAAATTCCCTAACCACACGAAACGCTCTCCAAAACTAGGGGATCTTTCCTAGTATCAAGCACACTAGCCAAGTACCCCTTCACCCCACGATGCAATAATTTTCTCGCTTTCACATAAGAAATGATCATGAAAAATTTCTACCAAAAGGCATAGCCTCAAAAGTAACTTATGCACATCAGGGATGGAAAAATTAACGACCTTTCTACGACAGTCAACAGAAGCATGAAACTTGCTCAACCAATCTATACCCAAAATAACATCAAAGTCCTGAATAGGAAGGACTA
>JAOWBW010003026.1:0-43523 GCA_026119855.1 Campanula takesimana
ATATCATGACGCTCGTCTTTATGGAGGTATGGTTGGGGGAGTGCAAGTTGATGCTTGGGCTCCAATGACTGATTGCGAGAATTGGAAGACTATTATGATGAAGGATGACGGGTTTCAACCAGTCAAAAATCTAGCTCGAAGCTAGGCTAAGAATAACAAGCAAAAAAAGGTTTTGGAAGCCGAATTGGCTTTGACCTTTCTCTGTTTAGCTTTTATTTTTCTTATTTGTTATCATTTTCTCTTTTGTTGGTTTTGGTCTAGTCCCCATCGCTTCTTTGTATTTGTTTTTCAGTTATTTTATAAAAAAAAAAAAAAAAAAAAAAAAACTAATTGTTTGATTTTTACTGCATGATGCTGCTCAAAAGAAACCTGGATGCCACTGATTTGGGTGACTTTCATTTCACATCGACTTCATTAAGCATTGGCAACCAATCACTGCTGCAGGATTTGTTTAGAATAACATTAGCTTTCGCCATGCTGATAAGTTGTTCACCAAATTAAAAAGGAACGGGGAACTACAAGTAAACCTACAGGAAATAGTATGGTTTCAAATAAATGATTAACAAAATAGTCATAATAATAACAAGTCATGCACTTCACATCTTCTCCTCATAGTGCTACGAAATTAGCACATATTGATTCATTATTACAAGCGAGTTCATTCAAGAAAGCATTAATCCCCGTCGCAACAGTAATACAGAAGCTTCCATGTTAGTTTATCCATTGATGTAGCACGTACGACATAGTCAAGATGAGCGCACCATCCGGGCAGACCTGAGAAGCACCCCGGGGCGGATCTGTTTTGCTCGCGCCGCGCAGGAATAGCGACTCGGCCGTGCAGAAAAAGGACTGAGGAACTGATCTTGCCAATTAGTATGCACGGTCCGTGCCCGGCGCGGAAGTCAGAAGGGGATTCCGTTTTTCTTCCAGCTTTTGATTCAAATTAATTCCTTAATTATTTTGTTATGTTTCCTTTTCCAATTAGGATTTCTTTCTTTGTTGCTAAAGTATAAAACTATTTCCTATTCATTGTTTTGGACAAGTTGATTTTAATTAATTCAAGAATTGCTTTGCGATTATATCTTTTCTTCTTTGTTTCTTATTCAAGAATTTCATTGAAGTTTTCTTGGGAATTTTTAATTCCTTGCAGAATAGTTGATTTTGATCAATATTATTTATCTTTCCGCTGCGTTTACATCAGTTGGTATCAGAAAAGGACGATCCTTTGACGATGGCTAACAATGGAGACTCAACGAGGGCATTCAAACCATTCTTGCTAGTATCAATACTCTTACGCGTTTGGCGAGCAACAAGCCACACGACAAGAGCAACAAACAGCGCAAAACACAACACTTTTGACTGCGATTGAGCGACTAGCAATGGGTGGTGGAGATTTCAAACCCCGGAAACCGCAACGGTGCGCGTGAGGAAGATATCCGTCACGTTGATCCGTACGGTAGGGTTAACCGAAATAATCGTGATGAAGGGGTCATGGGAGCACCCCCCACGCCCTAAAATTCGGACAGATATTCCAACGTTTCACGGTGATTTTATCGGTTGAAGATTTCATGGATTGGCTTGCAGAGGTCGAAAATACTTTGATTTGATGCAAGTTGAGGAAACACAAAAGGTCCCTTACGTGGCCTACAAATTGCGGGGTGGAGCTTCCGCATGGTGGGAACATTAGCAAGATTCCGAGCTCGTAACAATGATCCGGCTATTCGTACATGGCGAGACATGAAAAGGGAGTTGCGGGGTCGTTTCTTACCTGAAAATTATGAGCACGTCCTCTACACAAAACTCCTTAATTGTAAGCAAGGCAATCGAACGGTGGAGGAATATACTCATGATTTCATGGCCATCACCGCAAGAGTAGATTTGTACGAAACGGAAGGGCAACAAGTTTCAAGGTTTATTGGCGGTCTTCGTCTTGGAATAAAAAATCAGGTCGAGTTATTCTCTTCATTCATCTTGAATGATACTATTACTAGAGCGAAACAAGTGGAATCCCAATTGTCTTCGTCTTTTCGTTCGCCCCTCTACTTTCAGAAAGTTTGGTGGTGCATCGTCCTCTAGTACCAAGGACCAAACTTTCGCCTGTTCATACTGAGGGAGACTTGGGGAATACTTCGGCAGCGGGTCCCAGAAGATGATGTAGCAAGCCACAAATTTCAACGAGGACTCAACCGGTGCGTCGCAAACAATAATGTTCCAAATACTGCTAATCCTTACGCAAAGACTCATGGGAATAAATGATTTAGGTGTGGTCAACCGGGTCATATCTCTAGTAATTGTACTAGTGATAAGGATAAAGGAGTCCATATGGTGGAACGTGATGGGTTTCTTGAGGATGACGAGGATGGCAAGGATGATGAGAGTCCGAAGAAGTTTATGATCCTAATCTAGACGACGACGAGGATGGTGATGAGCATACATCCTATGTGGTACGGAAACTCATGTTGACTACCCCGGTTGAAGATAGCGATCCTCAACGACACAATATTTTTCGCACCAAAGGCAAGGTACATATTTTGCTTCTACTTTTATTGTTGATAGCGGTAGTAGTGAAAATTTGGTGTCTCGTGGGTTGGTTGATAAATTGAATCTTGAGGTACGTAAACATCCTACCCTTATTCTGTGGGTGGATTAGTAATGTGGGTAATATCAAGTGCATGACCAATGTCTTCTCCCTATTTCTATTGGTAGTTATAAGGATGATGTTTTATGCGATATTGTTGATATGAATGCTTGCCATGTCTTGTTGGGTAGACCTTGCAATATGATTTGGTATTCTTTATGATGGGAAATAAAATGCATTCGTTTTAAGAAAGATGGGGTTCGTTTTCGTTTCTCGGCTTTAAAAGATACTACTGCTACAAAAACGGGGACGGGAAAATCTCTCGTTTCTTTATGTACTGCGAATGACTTTGCTAAAGACCTCTTGGAGGCTCCTTTTGTTCTTGCCGTGGTTAGTCAAGTATTGGTGGTCCCGTTACGTTGGTTCCTAAATCCCTACATGATTTGTTGGATGAATTTCGTGACATTATGCCTGATGACTTGCCTCCTGGATTACCTCCTTTGAGGGATATCCAACATCATATTGATTTAGTGCCGGGTGCTTCTTTGCCTAATCTTCCGCATTATCGAATGAGCCCTGCTGAACATGATATTCTTCGTGCTCAAGTGGAAGATTTGTTAGCTAAAGGCTATGTTTGAGAGAGTATGAGCCCTTTGTGCGGTTCCGGCCCTTCTGTGTCCTAAGAAGGATGGTACTTGGCGTATGTGTGTGGATAGTAGTGGGGCCATTAACAAAATAACCGTGAAGTATCGCTTCCCTATTCCTCATTTAGATGACATGTTGGATATGCTTCGTGGGTCCAGGTGTTTTCTAAAATTGATTTGAAGAGTGGTTATCATCAAGTCCGTGTTAGGCCTGGGTGTTGGGTTTCGTAGTAACATGCGCAGCGGAATAAAGCATTTAAATTTTAAGGAAACCCAAATCCATAGATTACATGATGTTTATGTGTTATATGATTTTATGTGGTTTATTGTTTTAGAAACTCTAGCGGTATCCACACCACGAACGAATATCAAGCACTTCTTGATCTTGGTTGCTAGACCAAATTGTGAAACACACTTTCACATTGCAAGAACTATATGGAATTGTGAATGCAATTGGCCTACGTTCATCGAGACCATCTATTGCTTAGTTTCGGTCACATGGACTACTTTCTTGGTTTCTTGAATTAGTGCGGAATTGTGGATGCCATATGGCTTAGTTTCGGCCGCACTTCTTGTTGTCTTGATTTGGAGATGATAACCAAAGTTCAAATAGTCTCATCCTCATAATTATAGAGAAAACTAATGACACATAAATATTATGCTTAAATTAATGGAGATTAATTTAGTGGCTAAACTTGATGTGTAACATGTTATATATTATGTGCTCATAAATGTGTTATATGCTATATGTGATGAACCTTCAAAGAAAGTTTTAAGTCTTTTATTGCCATGCCATGATTAAAACACTTGTTAGTACATGAGTGATTTTAATGTAGATTCGCCCTAGCGAGGTGCATTAAATTTATTTATGTATGAGCAAATAGATAATGTGGGCACTGTTGGGTATGCTTATCTCAACCCCCTCCTACATTTGTTAGAATTGATTGATACCATCACCTATAAGTATTTTTACGGACTTTAGGACCTCATGTAAAGAAGTTTATAACTTCAATTTTTAGCAAAGTCCTTTTTATAGTATAGGCTTAGATGATAGGACTTGAAGCTTTAAAGAATCGAAGATTTCCTAAGCAGGATTCACTTCACTGCGCAGGATGTTCTCTGCGCAGGTCGCCACTGCGCATAGATTCTTGCGCAGCCCTTGACCCCTGCTCAGTTTTTAAGATCTTATTTCCTAAAACTCCAAAGATCTTTTTGTGACCAAGCATGGTGCGCATGCTGCTCATGCGCTGAATCCATGCGCGCCGTAATGCGCATGTCTTTTGTGCGCGGACACAACCTTGGTCAAGTTCCTCATCTGATCTCACTTTCTAGAAAGTTTGGAAAAGCGCTTAGAAGATGCACGCTTATTAAAAAGCTGAGGTGTGCACAAACGACAAATCCTGCACACTCAGCATAGCCAACGGTGGAGATGCGCTCAAACATAATATCTCAAGTGAAGACAGCTGTCAACCTTCTAGAAGAAGCTTTTGAATTTGGTCTTCATGCTCAGTCTCCAACGGCTCTAAATTACCTGCGCACCAATCATATTGTGCCAGGTCATCATCTTTGATCAGAGCCCCACGGCTATAAAGGACACCTGCGCACCAATCATGTTGTGCCAGCTCATTGTCCTTGCTCTGAGCTCCAACGGCTATATTCAAGCTCTCAGCTATAAATAGCCTGCTCATCTTCATTTCCAAGCTGCCTTTGAAGCTGCCTTTTGATTCAGCCCCTTTCATCGGCCCTTGATCATCTTCGTTGATCAAGATCCTTTTGTTGGCCATTATGCTTCAGAGCTCGAGTTTCATGCTTCATTGAGAAACCCTGAAGATCTGAAGTCTGCTGCTTAGTTTTCCAGATTCTTTAGAACAGCCTTCAAGATCTTCAAACCTTCAAAACTCCTGCTCATATCACAAAGCCTATATCACCAGAATTCTTGGTGCTCTTCATCTTTCATATTCATAGAGCCCAGAATTTCTGTCACACACACACCTCTTGAAGCTTTGATCATTTTGATCGAACTTCTTGAGATACACCGGTTTAGTCTAGGATTTGTTCTTCATAGATAATAGATCTTGAGTTAGTATTGAGCTCAAATGTTGTAATTTGTAATACTCTCTCATATAATAAGATCTCCATTAGAAATCCAAGACTAACCATCTTGGTAGAGGATGTAGATCTTTCATCGATCGAACCTCTCCAAATAGCGTGTTCATTTTACTTATTGCATATTCTCTGCTTAACTTTTTATGAACTGCTTTGTTTGATCTTTCAGATTGCCACTTTTTGATGATGTGATCGTTATTGCTCATTCGCCTTAGAATCCCATTTTGCGCCACTCTTTAGCCTCATACTTAGCGCGTGCGTTTTATCTCTCTGCGCAGTATACCCTGCGCAGAGCTGCTTTAAATTTCCGCTGTGCATTTCACACTCTTGCTGCGCGCTATACTTAGCCAAAATAAGAGTTGTGCGCATCTGCCATTAAATTGCAAAAGGGTTTGAAAAGAATTTTAAAACGCTATTCACCCCCCCCCTCTAGCGATTTTCACACCCTTGTTGCCCCTTTAGGGACCAACAAGTGGTATCAGAGCTAACACCTTCATAAAACATGTTTCTGTTTTACACAGCTTAACAGCTTGGGTGCCGATTCAATATGGCTTCAAATCTAGGGCAATGGCTAACTTTTCACACATTCCTGCGCCTGCTCAAACCTCATCAAATTCAGAAAGCTCTCCAAACCTGGTGGATCCTCAAGCAAAGATCCATATTCTCTTTCATAGAGACTCAAAGAAAGATGACTTGGTTTACTGCAGAAAGCCAGGACATTACGCTTCAATGCCTCCTTCAAAACTTGAGTACAAGGAAAAGCAACCCTGCGCACAAAGCATCAAAGCTGTGCAGAATGGTTGCTGAGGAGAATTGCGCAGAAAAGGAGCTAAAGACAGAATGACAAGCACCTATCTGCCAGAGCCAACTTGACAGAAGCTGCGTCATCACCAACTCCGTAGCCGCGCAAGGAATTTCTCAAAGTATGCTGATCTTAAAAGAATAACTCTGCTGTAGAGCGCAAGTTAATGTTTCAACAAGCAGGAAAGATCTACTTTACTGCGCTCTCTCAAGCTCAGTTGATATCGATAGTGGATTCTAGACACTACTAGAGATGTCAACACTCTTAAAGGTGCGCACGAAGGAAGAGATCACTCAGTAATATATGGAGACAACAACAAAGGGCACATAATTGGATTTGGACTAATCATTAAAGATAGTCTCAAGCAACCTGCTCTCCATATCACAATTATGAAACAAAGCTCTGGAATGCCATATCACTTCAACGCTGTTACACCAAAAATGGCATTTCTGGACTAACTTTGCTCACAAGGACTCGTAAGACAAATTTCCAATCTATATGATCTTACCGCTATAATTTCTATTTACTAATCCTTGTTTGTAGCAATAAGCTTAAGTGAAAACAGCTAGCAATGGTATAAGCACCATGCCAGCTTAGTAAGCAACCTGAGCAGTTTTTCTCCAGCAAGATTGCTCCGATGTCAAATCGCTTACATCCGCTTCACCTCATATGTTTGGGCCGCCGCTCACTACCGCGAAGTTTTGGACCAACCTGTGGTATCTCTAATGATATCCTGGCTGCTCTCCTTCTAAATCTCCAAACAGAAGACATCAATAGAGTTCGACACTTCAATGGAACAGAATTTATGAACATCGATGTCGCTCAATATTGTGAGAATCAACAAATGGTATTCTTCACATTTCTCTGCTGCTGGAGTTCCGCAACAAAATGGCGTTGTGGAAAGAATCACTCGTTGATTGAGGATGGTTAGACAATGATAGTAGAAGCAGCAACGGTGCATGTTTTACTCAAAATAAAGATCCCTCATCAACAAAGCCTACGTCTATACTCCATACGATCAATGGAGAAAGAGAAAGCGCCCAACATTGTTTTCTTCCTTCAAGTTCTTTGGCTGCAAACGCTATAGAGGTAAATCCGACGCCAAAACAGATGAAGGAATTCTCGTTGGGTATGCTAATCATTCTATAAGCTTTTCATGATCTTAATAAGATAAATCTCTAGTCATCTTAGTATCTGTACATGCTACTTTTTAATAAACATTCTCTCCTTGAGCCACATTTGGCTCCCAATGATTCTGATGACTCTGCTGAGCTTTTTAGACAGATGCGCAGTAATTCTATTCCTGCGCAGGACATAGATCAAGCAAATTCAGAATCAGTCCATCTCATGCGCATACTATAAATGCTGCGCCTGAAGTTGCAACTCCTGATGCGCAAACACCTCCTGCGCATGATGTTTCTCTACTTCAACAAATCACCTTTGATGATCGTGATGCTGAAGCAAATAAAATTCCCATTGATCTTCGTATTCCTATCATCACAATATAGGGATTCGCACATCTAGAGCATCAAACTTTGCGGTGTAGCATTCGTTTATCTCTTATGTCTAATCAAAGAAGATTGATAGAGTGCTCCATGTTTTAAGATGGATCGATGCTATGCAAGAGGTGCAAGAAAAGCTCATCCAATATTTAGCGCTTCAATGGGTGTTTGGAAACAAGATGGATAAGAATGGAAGCATCATAGAATCAAAGCAAGAAAGATTTGTATGGTCTTAAGCAACCTCCAGAGCATGGTACAATACGCTATCAAAATTCCTACTAGAGAAAGGCTTCAAGTGCGGTAAAATCGATACAACTCTTTTTATTGCTAAGTATAATGATCACTCCTTACTCGTTCAAATTTTTGTCGATGATATTATATTTGGTTCTACTAATGAGTCTCTTTGTAAGCGCTTTGAAAAGCAAATGAAAAGCAAGTTTGAAATAAGCTTGATGGGAGAACTCACATTCTTCCTCGGGCTTCAAATCAAGCAATTGAATGATGGCATCTTCGCAAATCAAGTCAAGTACACAAGGAGATTAATCAAGAAGTTTGGACTTGAATGCTAAAAGCATACGACACTCCAATGGCCACAAGCAACTAATTTAACAGACTGAAAAGGTAAAGTTGATCAGACTACATCTAGGTATGATTAACTCTCCTTTATCTTCCGCTAGCTGGCCAAGATATTATGTTGATTGGATATGTGCGCACTATCACGCTAATTCTTCTAAAGCACACAACTGCTGTAAAAAGTATTAGATATATTTTTAGCTCTGTTAACCTTGGACTTTGGTACACCAAAGATTCGAACTTTAAACTTGTAGGTTATTCAGATGCGGACTACGCAGCGTGCATGATTGACAGGAAGAGCACAAGTGGAACATGTCATTTCCTTGTAATTCGACTTATAGCATGGGCATGCAAGACAAGCTGCTGTGTCTATCTCCATTACTAAAGCAGAATATATTGCTGCTGAAAGCTGCTGCTGCCAAATCTTATGGTTGAAGCAACAACATGTAGACTATGGAATTCATGAAGAGAATTACCCAATTCTCTGCGATAATATGTCCACCATAGCAGTTTTTTCAATCCTACCAAGCACTATTATCAAGCTCATCAACATCTAATATCATCTCCTCAAAAATTAACAAGTGATCTCTTGAAAGGAGAAATGGGTATGCTTAATCTTAGCTAACTTGTCCATATGATTTATTGATACTAATGTATTTGCTTGATAAGTGTGCAAAATAGGTTAAGTTTCATGCGCCCTATGCAACACCTGCGCAAACAACTGTCTGCGCATGAAACAACAGTTCTGATTTACAGAATCTCTGCGCTATCAATACGCTTCGCATAACTATCCATGCGCAAATCATCGTGGACCGCAGGTAAGTGTTCCATTCATTAGATTTTTCACATAGGTCCTTGACTGAAAAGTCAACGCTGAGTCACAAGGGTACTTGTGTAATTCATATTTTCCCGCGCTTTTATTTTTTGAACTTTCTTGGGAAATTACCTTTTTACCCTTGCGCATGTCCCATTGTCATTTAATGCAAACTGCGATTGTGACAAGCGCCTGCTTTCGTATCCTGCTCACCATTTAATGAGGAAGATGATGCGACAGCCGTCAGCCTCTTTTCGCTGACACACGCGCGCGCAAAGACTGCGCACGCGCATTCCCCATTCGGCCACGTCACCCTGCTAACGTGCGCCCGTCCTTTCACTGACTCACCATTTATGAGGAAGTCGACTTGACAGTGACTGGCTTAGAACTTCACACGCACACGCGCGCATAGGCCTGCGCACGCGCGTTCCATTTTGTGACACGTGGTATTGCTATCCTGCGCCACTGCACATTTTCTCAACTTTTATTAGCTATCGTGCGCCTAACATCTCCTTCCCTACTTAAACCGTTTCTCTCTCTCTACCTCTCTCTTCCCTCTAAATTTCTCTCTAAATTCTCTCTCTTTCTAACCTTTGCTCAAAACTCTCTATTTTTTCATCTCCTGTTCTTTATCTTCAACCTAAATCTTTCTTCTCTCAACCATTTCAATGGCGCCTAAGAAAACCAAAACTCAACCAGAAATCATCATCTCCGACTCTTCTTCGCACTCTGGAAACTCTCAAGAAGAAAAAGTAGAACGACAATCAAGGCATCCCACCGTCAAAGACATGGTATGTTCACTATAACTCCTTATTTTTTTCCGCCATTGTTGTTCTTGAAGGTCTCAAGACTCCCTTTTTCGATTTCTCCCTTATTTACTGATCATTTTTGAAATCGATCGTTGTGTTGTGTTCGTATTTGCCTGATCTATTCCTTCATGTAGTTTATTTCATGATCAATGGTCGTTACATATGTTTTTCGTCAATTTTTAAGCTTCGTAACTTCCTTAGCAGTCGAACCGTTTTTCTGAATTTCTGGGTTTGTTTTAATGTCGTTGACCATACTTTTTACATGGTTGACTTCGTCCTGTTCTCGCCGTCATTTCGATGTACTTTTTGTTGACTTCTGTCAAGTTTTGTTTTTCAGTGTTCTTGGGTGTTCATGTTCTTAAATATTTTTTATTATTTTATTTAGTCTATTTTTCATACCCCCATCTTTGTGCTCTGCGCACAGTTTCCTGCGCATAGCTTTCTGCGCATATAGGTGTATCTATTTCTCTGCGCACACTTCTTTACAAGTATTTATTTTCTGTGCGCACAATCCCTCTGCGTATGCATTCTTATTTCTTTGCACACCCTCTACTTCCTGCGCATATTTTTGTTTATCATGGAACTTGTGCCAAGGTATATCTGCATTACTTGCATATGCGCACAGCTCCATAAGCAATAGGTTGTCTGATTCTATCTATTGTTTTACGCAGGGACATGTTTATTTCATTCTGGGTTGGGAACTTATTCCGGCAGATCTCTCATTAGATGCGATTGGTCGTCATCTGCTTCATCTTCTCAGCACCTCCGGCATTCTTCCATTATTCACTCTTGAGCAATCATTCATAGTGCCTGCTCTGTTAGATGAATTCTTCAGCACAGCAAAAGTTGTTCCTGCGCAACTTGACGGCAAGACAACAGACATGATCATGGCCACCGTCCAGAGCAGTGATGTAGTGGTTCACCCCAATCACATTCGCAGCCTCCTAAACTTCAATGTTGATAGCTCTTCAGTCAGCTATGATGAGGCTCATCAAAATGCGCTTGCACAGAAGCTCATTGGCATTCTTTCCCTCAACAAGAAATGGCCAATGTATAATAGAAAGGAATTTGGTGAGGTGATGTATCACCTGTGCACCCTAATTGGAGATTCCCTCAACTGCAAGAATGGAAATAATGGACATTTCATCTCTAAGCAGTGGGAATACTGCGCAGCCATCTTCAACGAAGATCAACTAGACTGGCCGCAGATAATATTCAATGAGATTGTGAAGGGGATGACAAGCTATGAGAAGAAGCTGAACGCAGGGAAGACCAAGTACCGAACGCACTGCAGACTGCTAACCAAACTCCTATTGACTTATGGTGAATTGGCCACCTTTGTTGAAGAAAAGTCAATCAAGAAGCAGTCTTGCGACGCAAAGTACTATTCTAGAGTACACCTTCAGAATTTGCGCAGTGAGATAGGCAACGCCGATTACTATGAAATCTGGCTGTCTGATGCCGCTCCCAACAAGGAACCCTGGATAGGCTCAATTCCTGTGGTCAAATCCAAGAAGAATGCAGGAAGATCTTCAACGGATGCTGCGCAAGAGACCGCAGAAGAAGCGTACAATCGCAAGGGGAAGGGCATTGCTCCGCCAGTAGTAAAAAGTTCAAGATATTCCTTTGGTTCAATCCACCAAAGGGATTTCTATCAAAGAGGCTGATCCTACCATCATTCCAGCTCCTGCTCCCTCAAAGCCAACCACTAAGAAGCGCAAGGCTGCTTTCCGTGGTGATTCAGATGATGATACTGTTGAGGGGGAGCAAATGCACAAAGCCTCTCAAGAAGCCATCCCCAATGCTGATATCGCACATACCTCTTCTCGTCTCAAGCAAAAGGTGCGCAGCAGCGCTAAAGGAATGAAGAAGCGCCGAACTAGTTCCGCAGCCACCGACAGCAGTGATTCTTCTCCAGTTCAACCTCCATCTTCAGCCCCTGAGACTCCTCCTACCTCTTCAGCTGAGCTGCGCCAGATCGTGCAGAGCTTGCATTCTGTTCAAGCGAATCAAGTCGCTACGCAGCTGCAGCTTAATCAACTCCTTACTGCTCAAACTGCTTTATTATATCGTCTTGATATGCAGCGTTTGGAGATTGATACCATTAAGGGGGAGAAAGCTGCCAAGAAGAAGCAAAGGCAAAGGAAAGCACGGAGAGTGCTAAAGCAAAGGCAAGTCCATCTGAGCCTGCGCAAGAAAAAGTTCCTATCACTTTGGAACATCTTATCCTGGACTCCCTGAAATCCATCAGCGCTCAGCTTGAAAATGTCAGCGCACAACTCAAAAATGTGTGCACCTTTGGAGCGTTTGATGGTGGACTCAGGGACATTCTGAAAAGCTCAAGAAAACCCTTGCAGATGGGTTACATAGAGGATTTGATGACCTTCAAGCGCAGATGGTGGCTCAAATAGAGAAGATTGAACAAGGAGGCTCTGCGCATAATATTGAAGAAGTGCGTCGAAGCATTGCTAAGTCCATGACAGATTTTTCCGTGGCGTTCAACGACAAATTGGACTACGCAAATGTTAGACATTCAGGCAAGCGTCAACACTCAGCGCCTCCATACTGACTCAAGATTAGAAGCTACGCAAACTGCCATCCTGACGGACAGCAGAGCAAGGTTCAGAGAGCTAGTGGATGACAACGCTGATATGCGCAGAGGAATGAACATTTATGTTGGAAAAGCTGTGGAGTTCTAGGACAAATTTCAAAATTTAAAGGTGGAACTCATGAACAAATTCAACGGTCTTCAGAATGAGATGCGTGAAGCCCTGCAACGGATCAACATAGATTAGATTTCCTTTGTAAGTAATTTGTTTTTCTTTTGACTTTTTGCTCAGTATGTTTTATGCGCTTTCATTTCGTGCGCTTTTGTTTTTATGCGCACCTCTCTTTTGTTTATTCCTCGATTAAAACTTGTAATCTGTAACAGTCAATCCTTCAAAGTTTTAATGAGAAGAATGCATCATAAAGCTTTCACAAAAACCTTGTTCAATTCAAACCATTCGTTTGTGGAACATTGAATGCATTATTACTTAAACTCATGCGCATAATCTTTACTGCTCATGTTTTCTACGCATGATGTTTAAACATTCAGTTTAACCGCATACTTAAAACTTCATCTCACATTACTTATATGCTCTGAATGACATTTCTATCTTTCCCATTTTGTAAGTTTTTAATCTTTTGAATAGATTAGAAATCTATAGCACTGGCTAGTGTGTGCATTGACTTGAGGCATGATTTACCATTCACATTTTTTGGACATGTTATTATCAAGTACAAATGAATTGCCTTTGCTATAGTAGGTAATGGCATCAATCATTTAGGGGGAGATTGTTGGGTATGCTTATCACTCAACCCTCCTACATTTGTTAGAATTGATTGATACCATCACCTATAAGTATTTTTACGGACTTTAGGACCTCATGTAAAGAAGTTTATAACTTCAATTTTTAGCAAAGTCCTTTTTATAGTATAGGCTTAGATGATAGGACTTGAAGCTTTAAAGAATCGAAGATTTCCTAAGCAGGATTCACTTCACTGCGCAGGATGTTCTCTGCGCAGGTCGCCACTGCGCATAGATTTCTTGCGCAGCCCTTGACCCTGCTCAGTTTTTTAGATCTTATTTCCTAAAACTCCAAAGATCTTGTTGTGACCAAGCATGGTGCGCATGCTGCTCATGCGCTGAATCCATGCGCGCCGGCAATGCGCATGTCTTTTGTGCGCGGACACAACCTTGGTCAAGTTCCTCATCTGATCTCACTTTCTAGAAAGTTTGGAAAAGCGCTTAGAAGATGCACGCTTATTAAAAAGCTGAGGTGTGCACAAACGACAAATCCTGCACACTCAGCATAGCCAACGGTGGAGATGCGCTCAAACATAATATCTCAAGTGAAGACAGCTGTCAACCTTCTAGAAGAAGCTTTTGAATTTGGTCTTCATGCTCAGTCTCACGGCTCTAAATTACCTGCGCACCAATCATATTGTGCCAGGTCATCATTTTTTATCAGAGCCCCAACGGCTATAAAGGACACCTGCGCACCAATCATGTTGTGCCAGCTCATTGTCCTTGCTCTGAGCTCCAACGGCTATATTCAAGCTCTCAGCTATAAATAGCCTGCTCATCTTCATTTCCAAGCTGCCTTTTGATTCAGCCCCTTTCATCGGCCCTTGATCATCTTCGTTGATCAAGATCCCTTTGTTGGCCATTATGCTTCAGAGCTCGAGTTTCATGCTTCATTGAGAAACCCTGAAGATCTGAAGTCTGCTGCTTAGTTTTTCCAGATTCTTTAGAACAGCCTTCAAGATCTTCAAACCTTCAAAACTCCTGCTCATATCACAAAGCCTATATCACCAGAATCTTGGTGCTCTTCATCTTTCATATTCATAGAAGCCCAGAATTTCTGTCACACACACACCTCTTGAAGCTTTGATCATTTTGATCGAACTTCTTGAGATACACCGTTTAGTCTAGGATTTGTTCTTCATAGATAATAGATCTTGAGTTAGTATTGAGCTCAAATGTTGTAATTTGTAATACTCTCTCATATAATAAGATCTCCATTAGAAATCCAACTACTAACCATCTTGGTAGAGGATGTAGATCTTCATCGATCGAACCTCTCCAAATAGCGTGTTCATTTTACTTATTGCATATTCTCTGCTTAACTTTTTATGAACTGCTTTGTTTGATCTTTCAGATTGCCACTTTTTGATGATGTGATCGTTATTGCTCATTCGCCTTAGAATCCCATTTTGCGCCACTCTTTAGCCTCATACTTAGCGCGTGCGTTTTTATCTCTGCGCAGTATACCCTGCGCAGAGCTGCTTTAAATTTCCGCTGTGCATTTCACACTCTTGCTGCGCGCTATACTTAGCCAAAATAAGAGTTGTGCGCATCTGCCATTAAATTGCAAAGGGTTTGAAAAGAATTTTTAAAACGCTATTCACCCCCCCCCCCCCTCTAGCGATTTTCACACCCTTGTTGCCCCTTTAGGGACCAACAGGCACGCCCTAGCGGGACACATTAACTATGCGTTTAAAATGGTTAGACTTATTGGGCTCAAAACAGTTTTGGGCCTAGGCAAAGATGAGGTTTACATGCTTTTTGAAATTGAATTTCTTAAGAATCTCATAAAAGGAACTAAGAGTCATATGAGATATGATTGACAAGAGTTGTCTACCTAATTAGTTTGATTTTGGTAATCCGCCTTAGCGGACTTGAAATTAAATTAAAGTTGGATCTTAACCCATTTAAATTATATTATACATTGGATATATAAGAAGGTTATGTAATTTAGTGGGAGTATTTTTTGGAAAAAACATTGTTTATTTCTTTAATGAAAAAATTGGTAGTTATTAAATTTTGGAAATTTTGCATATTTGTAGATAATGACTAATAACACTCAATCAATGTCGTTGCCATCGATCCTTGAGAAGGATAAGCTCGAAGAGAATGGTACTAACTTTATGGATTGGATCCGTAGCATAAGAACGTCTTAGGCAAGAAGATAAGTTGTACATTCTCGATGGGCCTCTCCCTGCTGAACCACCGCCTACTGCCCCTAGGGCAGAAAGAGACAATTACAAGAAACATCGTAATGATTCTAGAGATGTAAGTTGTCTCATGCTTGCTGCTATGTGTTCAACTCCAACAAAATTTGGAACATTTGGAAGCCTATGAGATAGGCGTGGAGTTGAGAACCATGTTTCAAGAGCAAGCTAGGCAAGAGAGGTACAAGACCATTGTTGCATTCACTACTTGTAAGATGAATGAAGGACAACAAGTGAGTCCTCCACTTTCTTAAAATGAAAGGTTGTAGAGCACCTTGAGAAACTTGGCTATCCATCCATTGGAGTTAGCCACGGATCTCATTCTTAATTCATTGCCTAAAAGTTATAATCAGTTTGTAAATGAATTAAACATGCATGGAATGGATAAGAATCTCTCTGAGTTGCATGGGATGCTTAAACTGCAGAGATGAAAATTGTGGAGAAAGGTTCTCCCTGCTCTTGGTTCATGATGGGAAGAAGGCTAGTGCCAAAGGAAAGGGTAAGAAAGTTGTCAAACCCAAAATAAGCAAAGCAAAGGTTGCCAAGGCTCTGAGGCAAACCCGATTCACAAAAGGATGCAATCTGTTTCCATTGTCAAGAAATGGTCATTGGAAACGTAATTGCAAGGCTTTCTTGGAAGAGCAAAAAAGAAGAAGAAGAGCAGCAAGGCTGCGTCGACTTCAGGTATCTATATGATAGATTCTCCTTTATACCACTGATTCTTGGGTATTGGATACCGGATGTGGTCTCACATTTGTCTAAATGTGCAGGGACTAAAGAATAGGAGACTGCTTAAAGAAGGTGAAGTAGATCTACGCGTGGGGAATGGAGCAAGAGTTGCTGCATTAGCCGTAGGGACTTATGAAGTCACTTTACCTTCCGGATTAATTCTTGTTTTGAACAATTGTTATTATGTTCCGGATTTAAGCAGAAATATTATTTCAATTTCTTGTTTGGATAATGAAGGTTTAAGTTTCTTATTAGAATAAGAATTTTCTATTTATTTAAATGATGTGCTTTATGGTATTGCTAATTCATTTAATGGCTTTTATATCTTGGATGTCAAGAATGAAAATAATGTCTATCATGTAAATAAGAAATCTAACCTAATGATGTAAATCATACTTATTTGTGGCATTGCCGTCTTGGTCATATTAATGAGAAGCGTATCTCAAAACTCCATGGGGACGGACTTTTGGGTTCATGTGACCTCGAGTCATATGATACTTGTGAGTCGTGTCTTCTTGGAAAAATGACTAAGACACCTTTTACCAAGCTAGGTGAAAGGGCAAGTGACTTATTGGGGTTGATACATTCCGATGTATGCGGACCATTAAGTAGCAATGCTAGGGGAGGATTTCAATACTTCATAACCTTCACGGATGATTATAGTAGATTTGGGTATGTTGACCTAATGAACATAAGAGTGAAGCATTTGAGATATTTAGAATATTTCAAAATGAAGTAGAAAACCAATTGGCAAAAGTATTAAGCACTTCGATCAGATCGTGGTGGAGAATACTTAAGCCAAGAATTTGATGATCATCTAAAGAATTGTGGAATAGTTTCACAATTGACTCCACCCGAACACCACAATGGAATGGTGTGTCTGAGAGGAGGAATCGGGACTTTGTTAGACATGGTTCGATCAATGATGAGTCAAGTTGATCTTCCAATATCCTTTTGGGGTTATGCTCTAGAAACCGCTGCTTTCACACTAAATCAAGTTCCAACTAAATCGGTTCCAAAGACTCCATATGAGATGTGGAGTGGAAAGAAACCTAGTTTGTCTTTCATGAGGATTGGGGTTGCGAAGTTTATGTCAGAGACTTATCTCTGACAAACTAGCACACAAATCTGATAAATGTATTTTCGTGGGATATCCTAAGGAAACTAAAGTATATTACTTTTACAACCGAGAGGACAACAAAGTGTTTGTTGCCGAACTGGTGTCTTTCTAGAGGAACAGTTCTCTCCAAAGAAATCAGTGGGAGTAAAATAAATCTTGAAGAAATTCGAGACCCAGAAAATAACATTGAACCAATAGTGGAACGGGAACAAGAACCACAAGGAGTTGTGGAAACCTTTCAAGATACACAAGTAACTCGCAGATCTAGTAGGGTAAGATCCGAACCCGAGATATGGATTTCTCGTACGGATAGTAATGAGGTGGAAATCATTGAGAATGATGAACCTAGAACCTACCAAGAGGAGATGTCTTCTCCTGATTCGGACAAGTGGCTTTGGAGCCATGTAATCCGAATTGCAATCCATGCAAGATAATCAAGTTTGGAATTTGATTGATGCGCCCGAAGGTGTAAAAACCATAGGATGCAATGGGTCTTCAAGAAGAAGACTGATATGGATGGGAAGGTGTAAAAAATATGATTCCTGTGGCTACCCACTCGCGGTGATGCCTTCAGCGAAAGGCATGGTGCCAGAGCACCACCCACAATTCATCGGGACGTACTGGGGAGCAGTCAGCACTGCCTTTTGTGCAGAGATTGTTGAATCTGCAGATGCGTACTTGTTTGCTGACCAATATTTAACGATTACAGCTCTGTTGTTACTCGCCTCCTTCTCAAGAAGGAAAAGGCAATAATCGTGCAGCCTGATCGGGCGGTGATTGGCAATGGTCCTTCATTTGGTTGCGTTCTAATGAAGGATTTCCTGGAAGCTCTTGGAAGCGGCTTAAGCAAAACAAGACGGCTTATGAGATTATCATAGGATCTATGTTCCTGAAGGACATCCTCTAAGTGTCAACCTAAGGAGCCTCTTAGGGTTAATGTGTTGTTTCAGCATATACAGAAAATGTTGTCAGGTGATACAGCTGTGATTGCTGAGACAGGGGATTCCTGGTTCAATTGCCAGAAGCTGAAACTACCAGCGGGATGTGGGTAAGTGTTGTATAGATTGGAAAACCAATAATGTGTTTGATAATTTGATTTCAACTTGGTTTTGTGGTGTTAATTGTGGTACTGTGTGGTTTATAGGTATGAGTTCCAGATGCAATATGGATCAATGGTTGGTCGGTTGGTGCCACGCTTGGGTATGCACAGGCTGCAACTAACAAGCGAGTGATTGCTTGCATTGTGATGGCAGCTTCCAGGTTTGTGTTTTACGTACATGATTCATTGGTTATAAATTGAAGTTAATACTCTATCAATCTCGAAATGAATGTCTAAAAAATGTTCAAAATAACTTTCTGGTCAAGAACAAATTTGAAAAATGTTTTGAACATTCATTTTGAGACGGAGAAGTAATAATTATGGAACTAGTGGCTGTGCACGCGGGCAAAATTTATATCCTCAAGTATTCGCTTAGTACAGTCTTTAGTATGCCTTGACGGCTGAACACCTTGCTCGGGGAAGAGTATCATAAGTAAATTAAAGTAAACCCTATAGAAGAATGAATTAACTTTGAATAGTTAATGACAAACAAAGGACAACAATTAGAAATTAAATAAAGGTTAGTGAAGATGGTTTACTCATTTTCAATTTTACATATATTGACCTTGACACGTAATCTTATTCACAACACAGCCTACTATGTGCCTTGGCTCTCACCCTGTGACCCAAAGAATGCCCTATAGAGCAATGCATATCCATTGCAGTGTTAAGGTTCAGTTTCTAATATGCTCCCTTTCGTTCTGGCAATTTTCATTCAGGTTACTGCCCAAGATATCTCAACAATGATAAGGCAAAAGCAGAAAACCATAATCTTCCTGATAAACAACGGGTGGTTACACAATCGAAGTAGAGATCCATGACGGGCCTTACAATGTGATTAAGAACTGGAACTACACTGCCTTAGTTGATGCAATTCACAACGGTGAAGCAATTGCTGGACTGCGAAGGTAAGTCGTAAAACATAATAGATTTTTTCCCAATCAAAAAGTGGATTATAATTTCAAACTTTTTAATCCATTTGTGGATTAATAGGTATTCTGTGAAGAGGAACTTATTGAAGCAATTGAGACAGCAACCGGTGAGAAGAAAGATTCATTGTGCTTCATGAAGTGGTTGTTCATAAGGATGATACAAGCAAAGAAACTGCTAGAGTGGGGTTCCAGAGTTTCTCACGCCAACAGCCGCCCTCCAAGCCCTCAGTAGTTTCCAACCTCCGGCAACTAAACTGTGTGTAAAGATTTGGTAATTGAGATAATTGTGTGATTTTCGCTCTTTTCTTTTAAATATATGTGCGTGTGCATAATTACTCCCTCCGTTCCAAAATGATCTTCAGTTGTTATTACGAAGAAATTTTGGGCAATAGTTTCAAAATGATTTGATGGTCCTAATGGAAATCTAAAACTTGTTATTGATAGTATTGTTGATGGTGTATCAATAACAAGTTTTAGATTTTCATTAGGAAAATTAAGTCAACCTAAAATTATTGCTCAAAGTTCCTTCGCATAACAGCAAAAAAAAGCATAAAGATCATTTTGGGATGGATGGAGTATTCAACTTGCGTACCAACTGATCCTACCCAGCGTACTCAAAATTTACTAAGTCTTCCTCGTTCCCGTACTCGTCCCGTCCCGCATCCCGAAACGTCCCCGTTCCCGTACTCGTCCCGTCCCGCATCCCGAAACGTCCCCGCTCCTGGTAACTATGGCTGCAATCAATTCTTGTCAGCTCAACTAACTATGGGAATGTAAACATTCCCCTAAAGTCTTACAACAAAGGACTGAAAGGAGGTGCGTTTCATTGTCAATAACCTCAGGGCATTGTCGTCCTGTCTGTCACTAAAGTGACGTTTACACCTAAATTACTGGATTCGCAATACCACAAATTAATGAATATATTCCAATTTCTTTGGTTTCCAAGAATGGCATTACATTTGATTTTCATTGCAATTCAAGCATGTCTTTCTTAGACTCTACCCATTTCATATAACCATTTTAACACTTTATCTTATCCACCTCATCTTTCATACACCCATTTCATACGACCTCCCTACAATGGTAAGTTGAAATTAAATTTCATCTACCTCACACTCATCATTCTATACCCCACTACTTTTATATCATTTTTATTTTTTTTTATATATTCTCTATTTTTATGATTAGTAAAATAATAATAATAATTATTTATAATTAAAATAATAATTTACACTAATTTTTTTTTTGCAATTAAATAATTAGATAAATGACGATAATTACTATTCAAAATATGAAAAGTTACAATACACTTAGCTCGCGACACAATTAATGAAAGACAATAAAATTATTAAATCACGCATTTCCGATCTAGCACGCACATGCTCTGCAAATACAGGTAGTACCTCAGTCGAGAATGGTTGTTGTTAGGGATTGCAATTTTTACCGAATCCGATCCGTATCCGGACAATCCGACCGGGGATGGGTGGGTTTGATAATACATTTTGAAAATCCGGCGGGTTCGGATACGGGTTCGGATTCTGTCCGAGATCCGTCCGTATCCGACCCGTATAATATCCGAATAGGTTATTTACTATTTTACCCTTGCTTTCCATTATTATTACTCCCCTGCCTTGTATATATGTGTGTCGCCGGCTGCTAGGGTTTTCATTTTTTCAATTTGTCGCTACGAGAGAGAGAGAGAGAGGACGACGCCGTTGTCTGAGACAACGTTCTTTCGAATCGCCCCTACACCACCCTCCGTATAATACTGAGGCGAGAGATCAGAGATGTAGCCGTTGGAGAGAGAGAGGGCGACGCCGACACTTGTCGGCGACAAGTACTGAAGCGAGCGAGTGAGCGACGACGACGAGCCGACAAGTTACTCCGGCCACCATCGATTACCCCGCCGTCCAAGGTAAGTGTTCGATTTTGGGTTTGTGTTTTCATATCATTCTCTAGTTCTCCTAGTTCTCCTCTTCACCAAATGGAATTTCGCCCAATTTCTTGAAGAATTACATGCAATTTCAGACTTTTTTCATAGTTGGAGTCATGGGTGTAATTTTGAACTTGAATACACTATGATGGGCTTGATTTTTGATTTTTTTGATGGAGATTCGAATCCAGTGTGTGAAAGATAGGGTATATTATTTTATTGGGGGATTTTTGTTGCAGATCGATTAAGAAATTCACCCAATTCGCATGATACAAAATTAAGTTGATTCATAGGTTTTCAATTTCCGGGCCAAAAAATAAAAAAAATAAAAAAATTGGGCGGATACGGGCGGATACGGGCCGAATACGGATTAGCCCGTAGTCGGATACGGACGGGTTCGATACGGACCGAGTAGCCTCGGGTCGGATACGGGTTTGGCAATATCCGGACCGTATTCGACCCGTTGCCATCCCTAGTTGTTGTGTACTAGACCCACTTACTTCGGGTTATTGTGAAGTAGACCCTCTTGACTCGGGTTGAAAGTCTTTCCAATTTTGAGAATAAGTATGTCGTTCATCCTCAACAATCATATTGTGTAATATGATACATGACCTCATGATGATAGCCAAGTCGTCTATCTCCCACATTCGAGCTGGTTCTCGAATGATTTAAATCGAGCTTGGAGCACTCCAAATGCACGTTCTATATCCTTTCGACATCCCTCCTGAAATTTTGCAAATAGCTTATCTTCTTATCTTTGAGGAAGTATAACTGATTTGACGAAAGTCGGATAAGAAGGGTATATACCGCCAGCAAGATAATACGCCATATTATATTGACGTTGATTCACATAGAAATTAACTCGTGGAGCTTTTCCTTGTTCAATCATCGAACAATGGCGATCGGTCGAGCACATTTATATCGTTCAATGTGCCCGGACATCCGAAAAAGGAATGCCAGATCCATAAATCATGAGTGGCAACTGCTTCAAGAATAACACTCGTGGTTCCCTTATTACCTCTAGTAAATTGACCTTCCCAAGCAGTTGGACAATTTTTTCATTCCAGTGCAGGCAATCAACACTCCCGATCATCCCTGGAAATCCCCACTGCTCACTAACTTCAAGTATACTTCGCAGGTCATCTTCAGTTGGGGCTCGCAAGTACTCTTGCTCATACAATTGAATGACCCATTTGCAAAATCGACGTAACGTCTCCAACGCTGTAGTGCCTCCTATCTTTTATGTATTCATCGATAGCATCGGCTGACATACCATATGCTAACATTCTCATCGCCGTGGTACATTTTGCTAATGGAGATAGGCATTCTTTGCCAGTAGCATCGTATCTTTGTGTGAAGTAGTTGTCATGGTTTGATAGGTCCGCGACGATTCAAAGGAATACATGTTTCCGCATCCGATATCGTCGACGGAAGAAATCTTCGTAGGTAGCATTTTCAGCAAAGTAGTCGTCAATCAGACTCTTATTGTGAAAAGCATGGTCTATTTTGAAATGTTTTTTTTTTTTTTTGTGTTTGTTCTAGGGGTGTGCACGGGTCGGTTTGGTTCGGTTTCAGGCCAAAACCGACACCAAATCAATAGTTATCGGTTTATGTAATTCAAAACCATTAAGCTTCGGTTTCTTAATGGTTCGGTTTGTTCGGTTTCGGTGTGATATCGGTTTGGTTCGTTGTCAAACCAATAGAATGGACTGTTGGGTTGTGGGTTTGTTTGTTGGGCCGCCTTAATGGGCTACATTCAAATGAGACCCAATTTGCACATAATAAATAATTAGGTCAAATAAGGCACATTTTCTGGTTGAACTATGAATTGGGCTAATGGGCCATACTACTTGGGCCAAAAACTACAAATTAAAGTTTACAACTATTAATTCAATAATAAGCTAGGAATAAAACGACATAGTTTTAGGTAATCGGTTCTGTTCGTTTCTTATCGGTTCTAACAAGTTGGAAACCTAAACCGAACCACTAATTTCGGTTTTCTAATTTTTAGAAACCGGCATAACCAATAGCTTATTGGACCGGTTTTTCGGTCTGGTTCGGTTTTTTTTGCTCACCCCTAGTTTGTTCCAAAAGTGGTTTGACGATAAATTCCTCCTCCCATTCAAGTTGCCTTCTGTAGGCTTCGACATCAAAAGGAACTCTGAATTGATCCAATGATGTAGGAAGAAAGAAGAGATTGTGATTTATTGTTGTAGGAAGAAGGAAAGAAGAGTGTGATTTATATGAAATTGTGTAGTTGAGGTTGACGGACATGAAATAAGAATGAAATCGAGTTAATTAAAAGATAAGGATATCATTCAAGTTGAGTGGTCGAAATTCACGGACATGAAGCAATAATTCAATCGATTTAATTAAAGATAAAATTTTGGAATTTTGAGTGTTGAAAGGATTATTATTGGGATCCATTTCACTCAAAGATGATGAATATTTTTAAGTGTAGGCTAAAATGGAGAAGGATAATTGAGAAAAGAGAGTTTTTTTTTTTTTTTTGGTGTCCAAATCTAATGAAACTGGCATCATTTTATAGGGAAAAAAATGCTGAATTTTGGCGAAAAAAATAAAAAATTATTTTACTAGGTGATAATTCCGCTCAAAGAATTGAGATAAAAAAATTAATCCGAAAATCAAACAGACCAATGAGAGCCAGCCACGTGGCAAAAAAAAAAAAAAAAAAGGCGTCTGCGCTGTACCACACGCGCCCTGTCGGGCGGTGTGGTACACGCGCCTGACGCCCGCCCAATCCCGCTCCGCCACGTGTCTTTGCGCCAGCTTTTTTAAAACCTTCAACCCGTATGAAATTTTCCAAACCCCAAATTCCACACCCCCTCCAATGGTTTCATACCACCCCCCCTCCATTTCATACACCAAATTCCACCTCCATTGTAGGTAGTCTTAGGTTTGACAAAAACTATAAAAAGTAAAACTGGGTTACCCTCCCAAAAATGGCAAGTATTTGTGACATTGGCGTCGTATTCATGGCTAATAAGAGAAGGGTCCCGGGAAGGGGGGGGGGGGGGCGTTTCTCAGTTCCATGAGGGAAGGTGTGTTGTGCGCGTGTAAACACCTTCTGGGACCCAACCTACTCGAACGGATTTGGGATGAGTGTAGTTAATGACGGCTTAGATTCAATCTCTTTCAAATGGACGGTCTCTGTTAGTTGAGGGTTGGGGGAAGACGATCATTACCTTGATGAACGATCCATGGACAGTCAAATGGCGGGAGCTCGGATCCTGATTAAGTAACTATTCACATGACATGTATGTGTAGTAACAACACATTCAATCCTGACATTTATTTCGGGAAAGAGGAGGTAGTAATATACGGGATTTCAACAAAGATGAGTTGAAATGGCAGACGAAATGGGGACAAGAGAACTGACTTTCATTTCAGTTCAGGTACGATGGTAACATCTTGGTCCAAAACTAGTTTGAAGGATACAAATGCTAAAATATACTAAAGCTAAATGAAGGCAGGCAGTTTAGACGAAACTAAACCTTGGGAGGGGGGGTAGTGATATTTGTTCAAACCCCAGGGGTGGGAGGTGGAATTAACCCCACAAAAACCTTAAACCTCTTAACCACAAAAGTCACAACATTGACATTTACAATCCAACAAAGGCATCAGGTTGCAGTATGCTACCAGTACGACATCAGAACATGTAAAATTCAGCTACACACTAACACGTACCTTTACCTGATGCGGAAACTAGCCTGCCATTTTGGAGCAAAGAAGCAGGAAAGGGAGCTCGACAATTGCTAATATGTGACTTGAGCCGAGGTATATTTGGATGTGCGCTTTTACATCTGTGACACCGCAACTCCATTGACAGTAACTTTTCATCATCTTTTAATGTAGCTTTTCCGTGTTCACTGACTTCTTTAATTACATCTACTGAATCAAGGAAGAAAGATGTGTTGAACGAGTTCCAATGTTTCTTGTTCTTGAGATAGTTGGAATCAAAATCTTGGCTTACAACGTGAAGGTGCAGCTGTCTCATTGAGGGTACCTGCAAGAAGTGATATTTTGGTTGTTAACAAAGGCATATCACTTTTAAGCATATATTCTGAATAGAAACACCGTAAATAACTTTTCTCAGTCTTCTTCGAGTTTCAACACAACCAAAAGCAATATCCCCAACCCCCATGGGTTTCTGTCAGGCAAAATTTGATGCTCCCCTCCCCCCGGGTCCCAGAAAGTTAGTCCCATTTAATGGTCAGCTATAGTTAACTTTGATCAAAGATTTAACAAAATATAATGATCCCAATGGAATTCTATAACTTATGATTGATGCACCATTAATATTACTATCAATAGTAACTTTTAGATTTTACTAGGATAACATATTTGACATAATTTATTGGTCAAAGTTCACTAGAGTTGATCACTAAAAACTAAATAGGACTATCTTTCCGGGACGGAGGAAGTATTATCCCTACTTCAAACCGAGCATAATCTTTTGTTCATGGTTATGACGGGATAAGACCACCTATTTTGAGATGGGCATAGTTTGCTTTCGAACATCAGTTTGACTAGTGGAAGTTCAATGAACCAAACATGTTACGAGCACAACCTACCAAATGGTATCCAAGGCGGAAGATCAATGATTCATCCTCTGCTATAAACTTCTCAGCCCATTTCAAACCCACTGCATGCATTGCCCTTAATAACTGAAGGTGCTCTCTACGAACGTCTGCAAGACGATCAAGACCCTCAGCTCTTGTCAACACCAACAGGTGCCTCTTTGCCTGCAAGCACAACTGAATGATTAGGTGTGTGTGTGTGTGTGGTATTCAAGAGCAAACTCAAATTTTTTATGGACATTCATTTTGGGATGGTGGGGTACAATACTTTAAACTACTCCCTCCGTTCCATGTTAAGAGTCCACTTTTAAAAGTTTTTTCCCCCCCTTTTTTCTTCCTTTACGACTTTGCATTTCTTATGATTATTGTTAAAGCTATAATTCCTTTACAGTGCAAGAAAACTATCATATTTTGAACATGAAAGAACAAAATAAGAAAAACCACATATTTACAGCTTCTCTATTTGAATGTGAAATTTTTAAATAGCACACCCTAAGATGGAATAATGAACTCTTAACGTGGAACAAAGAGAGTAAATTATAAATGGATCTATTGATATATTGGTGTTGCTATCCTTTCACTAATGCTGGGTATATTAGGAAAGTGTTTCAATGGTTCAATATGCTACACACATTTGATCAGAGGCTCTTTCAGGGTCGGGTTCAAACTGCTGAAAATATTCGATGATATATATATAATATATATATATATATATATATATAGAGAGAGAGAGAGAGAACCTTAGGGAAACCATCCTTCAGCACCACAATATCATCTAATATCTGTAAGACTTCGTTATCATGCTTCTCAGGTTGCATGGCGATTTTGTAAAGCGCTTGAGCCCATGTGCCCCAGCCCTTGCTCATGCTTTGACTACTCCCTTCAGTTGATTGTTTGTCCCTCACTCTCACTAAATCCTTACCATGACGTCCAAGTTCATTTATAGATCCTTTGGATTTCTTGTTTCTCTCAGATTCATAGTCGTCATCTCTCTTTACCTTTTGATCACAATTTGTAAATTCTTTCACATGATGCTGCTTACCCTGATCATGCAACTCTAACTCCACTGACTTCGTCTTTTCAGACAACTTATCTTGGGTCTTAACTATAGACGCAAAGCTTTCAAAAAGAGATGAATACGCATCACGAAGAATTTTGCAACCCTTTACATAGTCATTGTTGAGGCAATTTGGTCTTTGAGGATTCATATTAGGTCCAAGAACATGTATGATATGGGTTACACCTTCCCGGTTAAACAAGGGAGAACTTGTAGGAAGAGGGACAACAACAGATTTTCCAGGAGTAAGAGAACCAGCTCGTTGCTTGGTTGCAGTATCTAGGTCAGGGCCCACAGCACTGAATATAGCTGCATTCACACCTCCACCCCCAGGTTTCAATCTCCTGCACAAAGTTTAATTTGCTTAGTCATAAAGATTGCAGTATACGAGCAGAATTTTGCTGCAAATCAGAAATCCTGGACAGATGTTTGATTTTGCATCCCAGCGGACATGAGTATACAGTAGAAACATAAGAGAGTGACTCTCAAATATGTTTTTAACAAATAACTGCCCAAAAGCAAATGCACTTAAAACTTATTCAAGTACTTAAGATTGGTGAGATGTATTCTAGTGTATACATTCAGCTTCAATTGGGCAAAAAAAAATTATGGAATAAATTTATGTTTGCCCTATAACCATGACGGAGGTTCCAGGAAACACATTAAGGGCTTGACAAACATTCTCTGTTAGTTGCACTCTGGCACCGACTAAGTACATGTTACAATTTAATTGAAAGAGCAGCAATGACAAACTTATAATTGCACAACAATCCAGCAAAATTCAGATAAACATTGTACACCTAAGAAGTTGCTCACTGAAAAGAAAAGGTAACTCAGCAAGAATCATTATACACACACTAGATATAACAGAGCAACAAGAAAAAAAAAAGAGGAAAATAAGTCATTTGTCTAAGAAAAGGATAACGAAATGGAAAAGGCTATGCATTTGAATAAATAAATAATACAGTATTGTGCAAACTTACCAGTTGGCAGCATTGGCAAGTACATTGCAGTTCAGACCTCCTTTAGAATGAAGACATGTAATATCCCCAACAAATGTGAAGAACTTGTTTGGATCAATGTTTTTCATTGAAGCTTTTGACCTAACCAAGGACAATATTTTTGATTTACTAGATAAGTCGACCATAATAAGCCTAGCATTTCCAATGATGTTCACAAATTCCTCAACTTTCTCAACAATAATTTCAGATGCTTTTTCTAGACTGAATTGGAAATCTGCAGTAGATATAGATGGAAATGCCAAAGTGGGGACACTGTCCCGACGGAGGGGACTACATTCAGAGCCCATCTCCTGTGCATCATCATCCTTCATCTTAATATCGCCATGACCTGTTAAAGCAGATTTCTCTGCTGTCTCTTTGACAAGAGAAACTTTTTCTGTGGCAACTTGCTTAGCATTAGATTCCTGGGAAACATTTGTATTGGGTGTTGCCTTACTGGGGGTATCTACTTTCTTTAGGAACTTCATTATACCCTGTTGGACTTTAGCATCGGGATTTTTTTGGCCAAAACAGCCAGAAGGTAGAACATCAGAGGGACCAAGTTCACTGTACGTATTCATGGCAGCTTCAACATCACTTTCATTCTGGCATATGGTTATTCGACAAAACCCTTCATTCAACTTGGGCAATTCCTTCTTTTGCAGCATTCGATTAACTACAGCTGCTGCTTTTCCACCTTGCAAGTTTCCCTCGTGTGCAGATCGCTTTACAGACCGAGAAATACAAAGTTTGGCAGGAAGATCAAGCACAACTGCATGCACATCTACTTGGTGGGAGCCTCCAAGCTTCAAAAATTCTGCTCGCTGCTCTCTGTCTAAATTGCATCTATCTATAAATACGTTTTTTCCATCCTTCAAGGCAGCGCCAGCACTGCTGAGACACTGAATTTTCGTTCCAGCCTTACCATTCCCAATTGTGTCCTGCACGAAATAATCATTGGAAACCAACTCAAATCATACTCTATACCAACTAAAAGATGACAACAAGCATCCAAACAGAATCACGAGACTATAGTAACAAGAAAGATAAAGAGGCATTTAAGAATATCATCACACTGAGGGTAAGAAGTACTGTCAAACTCACATGACCTGCAATTAAGCTCTATATAGAGCTCCGACGTACCTTCTAATGGTTGATCAAGGGACATGGAGAAGAACAAGTTAAAACCTACCCAAGTTTGTAAAATGCGTAAGAGCTACAGCACCATTTTTTTTTTCAATTTAGCTCAAAAAGCTTTCAGAAAACATGATAAAGGAGTAATTAGGAATATGAAAAGTGTGTTAGTTAATATGTTAATGGACATGGAGCTCCGTCGGGTATCTCAAATCATCCTACCTATAATACTAACATGAAGCTCAGTCAGCCATCTCATCAAACAGTTTGGCAACGACCCAATAACATAAACACGTAGCTCAGTCAGGAATTTCATCAAACAGTTGGTGATCACCCAGTGCGTTATCATTTCAGACATTCAGCAAACATTTGGAAATCAGTCATTGACAATACAGCTCAGTCAGTCATTTCATCAAACAGTTGGAGATCACCCAACACATTATCATGGAATTCAGCCAGACATTTCATCAAACAGTTGGAGATCACCCAACACATTATCATGGAATTCAGCCAGACATTTCATCAAACAGTTGGAGATCACCCAACACATATCATGGAATTCAGCCAGACATTTCATCAAACACTTGGATTGACATTACGTTGGAGCTGCATTTATTTAATCAAACAATTGGAATCATCCCACAACAAACGACTGAGTGAGAGGGAGATAAAAGGGGACCTGGCAAACACGGACCCACGGGCGGGCAGAGTGACGGATGATATGGTCGCAGAATGTCGACTTGCCACTACCTGGAGCACCCATCATTATCACCATTATTCCCTTCATCTCCTTCTTCTCTACTTCACCTGTATTCCAAATTTGATGAATTGGGGTCAACCAACTATGTTTGTGAAAGAAATTGCTCAAATTTGATCAACAACGATTGAAAAAAAAAAAAAAAAAAAAAAGAGAGAGAGAGAGAGTAAGGGTACCAGTTGATTTCGTTTCTCCATTAATCTCCATCTCTTCATAAGAGTTGTTCTTTGAAATGATGTTGATTTACTCAATTTTCCACCGACTTAAATTTTATGAACATTGGTATTAACCCTAAAAGGTTTTGACTTTAAAATCGAGAATTTCTTTTCTGATTAATTATTATTATTCAAAAAAAAAAAAAAAAAAAAACCTCAAATCAGTACTAAAATTAACTAAAGCTTAAAAATTTCAAACTACTCATTCTCTTCCATGTTTAAGAGTAGATTATTTATTTTTCAGATGTTTAAGTTATAATTATTTAATACTAGTATTTTTTATCAAATTGTTTTTTCTCGCATGCTTAAAGTATGATTTTTTTTTTAAATATATAAAAAAAGAAGTTATAAGTGGCTTTTTATATAAATGTGACGAAAAACAAATGAACTAATCAATTCACGAATACATAAAAAAAATATAAAAAAATCATGAAAAATCATAGAGTTTTTTGCAAAATGACCTCGCGTACTGTCAATTTATTACATTCTAACATTTGTACTGTCAAAGCGCTCAATGTTACCTGCGTACTTTTGTTTAATATCCAATGTGACCAAGTTTTCTAACGGGTGTTAAAACTTAACGGCTTTGTATACATATTTTTCAAATGTGGCCATTAAAGTTTTCCTTTTGCAATGTCTTCATCCCTCTCAAAGAATTGTCAAATTTTTAACTGGAGTTAGTTATGTGCTATCAAGTGACTTACATTCGTTAAATACATAACTATTTTTCCCTTTTTTAGACTACACCACCAACAAGCCACCAGCACGCCACCACAGTTGCCACCACCCCAACTAAACCACAGTATAGCACGTCAAAATCAGAAGGGGCACTTTGGGTAATTAAAAAATTTGAAAAGGAAACGGATTGGTTGGTCAAACCCTAGCCTCCCCATTCTCAACGTAAACTCTATCCTGTTTCTTTCTCCAACCTTGGTCGTCTCTCTTCCCGTTTTCTCGCACTCTGGCGAATCCCTCCCCAACGACGTAGACCTCCCTCAATTTCCGGCACCATCCTAATCACCGGCCACCTCTTCCGCCGGTCATTGTTTCTCTTTCCTCGTGTTTTTCTCTTACCCGATTCCCACTCTCTCTCTTTCTCTCACCCGATTTCTCTCTCCTCACAAACCAAACGCACCCCCTCTGTTCACCCTAATCCTCTGAATCCCTTCATCCTAAGTCCGGCCGCTGGAAATTACAGCCCTTTCCTTTCACCGTTCACACCCCCACTCACCAGCACACGTCACCCACACCACCAATCTGAACACCAATTACCATAAGTTCAGGTCGGGCAAGAATCCGGGCTCTCAATAGCAAAATTGTGTCAGTGAACATCGAATTCCATCGGTTCATCACCATAATTTCGCACATCAGGCAATGATTTTTGAAGTTTTAATTGATTTTGGGTATTGGAGTCCGTTCAATTGTTAAATTATGAGGTATTGCAAAAAAGAAAACTTAATGACCACATTTAAAAAATATGTATACAAAACTGTTAAGTTTTTAACACCCGTTAGAAAACTTGATCCCATTGGATATTAAACAAAGTATGCATGTAACATTGAGCGCTTTGACAGTACAAATGTTAGAATGCAATAAATTGATAGTACGCAGGTTTATTTTGCAAAAAACTCAAAAATCATAAGACTCGACAAAACTCGAACGTATCTCGAACTGACTAAAGTGCTAAGGAAAAAGGAACACAATCTTGAACACCAGCTTCCAGCAAGTCTAAAACACGGCAAATACTCTCTTGAGACTGTTTCAATGGGTGAGACGAACTGTCCACGAGGCGACCCGCCCGCCTATACGCAAACCCGCCCGCCCAGCTGTCAGTCGTCCTCTCTCAGCTAGCGATACGTGGCGCGATTTAAAATTAATTTTAATTATGTTGTAAGACCAAATAAGATTAGCAGTTTGACAACTACTGAGAATAAACAGAAGAAAAAGGACACCATACAATTGCAGTCAAAATTAATTTTAATTCTGTTGTAAGACCAAATAGGTGTCCCTGAATTCATATAAAAATTTGGAAACAAAATATTAAAGTTGGGAAATAAAAAATTAAATTAAACTAACCACAAATTATTTTTAGAATATACTCAGTAATATTAATAATTACTGTACCATGACATGAGAGAGAATCTCATTAGGAAGGATAATTCCTAATTACAAAATAAGACTATAAAATATTATCAAAAAATGATGAGATATGTACTGTAGTAGGTTATGATCCTGATACTTTTTTTAAAAAAAAAAAAAAAAAACCCACCATTGTCAGCCCTTTCAAATCCTGCTAGCCCTAGCCCAAGTCAAATTTCACACTGATGGCGACAATGCAAAGATTCGAATTTCCAAGGATACTTGGTATCAATCACTAGGTTTCGGGTTTTGTCATAGTATGATGCATTGGATTTCTCCGTAAGTTATAAAAAGTCATGTTTTTATAGGGGTTAAAGTTTAAGGGTTAAAAAGTTGATTTTTTATAACTTATGGAGGAACTAGTTTCCCCCAAAACCAATTCGTAATGTTTTCATGCTAGTTAATATGTCTAAGGTTTAACGGATTGGATCATTATTAGTACTGTTTTTTTGAACTGTTCAAAAATATTTGTCCCAAAATAACTGATTTTTTTGGAAAAAAAACTTCTTCTCTACAAGTTTTTTTTCCAATTTTTTTTTTAACATCCCTACACAGATTGCAACTCTCAAAGTTCCTTAATTTCATTCTTGAACCAGTCCTAAAACAAATTGGATGGAATGATTTGAGGCAGTGGCGGAGCCAAGAAATTCAATCAATGGGGACAAAATGAATCTTATTGTATTTTTTCCTTTAAATCAAGGGGTGGGGGGAAGTTATAAAAAGTTACACTAAACCCCCGTAATTTCAAAAAATTTGTTCAAACCAATGGGGGTAATTGCCCCCCCTTAGGCTTTAACCCCTTCCTAGCTAAGCCTCTGATTTGAGGGAACAAAGGACTATTTCAACACTTGTTTTTCTAATCTCTATCTCTCTATATATTAAAAGAGGTCATCCAATGAACAGTAAATGCGCCAAAAAATTTGGCCAAAATTTCGGTGGCAGTATTGTAGTATCTTCTTTAGATTGTGGCAAAGCTAAGGAGGAGAATTTACAGCAGGACCCTTTAAACAAACCCTATCATCTTCACCACTCTCTTCATTTTTTTTTCTCTCTAAAAAAAACACACACGACCTTCCTTCATCTTCCCCAATCCTATGACAGGAACCATTCCCAGACGGCGTTCAAATCGACGAGGGCCTTGAATTCCCAAGGCAATAATTTACGCCTCCATGATATGGCTGGAATCTAGAGATTCGTTTGTAAACTTGGATTTCTTATTTGCATTTTGGGGCCATGGACGATGCCGATCTTCACACACAACAACAAAATTACCTTTTGCCTAACGAAGAAAGGACAGATCTGGGATTCATTGTAAGTTTGAGGTTTTACCAATCATATATGGGATTCGTTTTTTGTTTTGTTTTTTTAAGGGTAAAATATGGGATGCGTTTTTTAATCATATCTGGGATATTTTTTTTATTTTTTTTTTGGTTGGTTTGAAAAATGTTGAAATTTATTTGGGGGAAATGAGATTTCTAAACAATCCGGGATTTGATTGTCATTTGTCTTTAACTTATTTGTATTGTTGTTTGATTTGGGAGAAAAGATCTCCTGGGTTTTGATTTTTTGAGTTTTGAATAAGTTAGCATGAACTGTTGTGGTTGTTAACAGTGTAGAAATGGTGTCTGAGACTGTTGGTGGTTGATGACGGTGGAGAAGCGGCGGTCTTGGTGAGACAGTGGTAATGGTTAGAAACTCGTCAGATTTCCTGCGTTTTTAAATCAGATCTGGGATAGTTTTTTTTTTTTTGAAATGTTGAAATTTATTTGGGGGAAACGAGATTTCTAAACAATCCGGGATTTTAGTTTCCTTTTTCTTTAACTTATTTGTATTGTTGTTTGATTTGGGAGAAAGAAGACATCATGGGTTTTGATTTTTCGGGTTTGAATATAGTTAACATGAACTGTTGTGGTTGATAATGGTGGAGAAATGATGTGTGAGACTGTTGGTGGTTGATGACGGTGGAGAGGTGGCGGTCTTGGTGAGAGTCATTGGTGAGAAGATTGACTTAATTGGAAAAAAAAAATACTCCCTTTGGGAGTTTGGGCATATGACAACTATTTTTATGTTGAAATCTATATATATATATATATAATATATATTAAAGTTGGCCAAAAGAGCTATGGTATTGACATGTGGACAAACAATGGAGAAAGCTTGCATTTGGAGAAGCCACATCAACAACATATTAATAAATAAGTGACTTTTCATTTTCTTTTCATTAGCTAATACTATTAGCTAATAATAATAGTTACTAAAAAGGGTAACTATAATAGTTAACTATTATAGTAACTATTATTATTATTAGTAATAGTTAACTATAATAGTTAACCATTATAGTTAACTATTATAGTTAACTATATTAGTTAAATATTACTATTACTAGTATTAGTTACTACTATATTAGTTAACTATTACTATTAATAGTATTAGTTAACTATAATAGTTACTATATAGCTAATTATTACTATTAATAGTATTAGTTAACCATAATAGTTACTTTATAAGTTATTTTTTACTATTAATAGTATTGGTTAACTATAATAGGCTACATACATTAACTATTACTATTATTAGTATTAGTTGATTATAATAGTTATTATATAAGTTAGATTATTAATTTTTAATATTAATTAATCATAATAGTTACTATATCAATTAACTATTACTATTAATAATATTATTTTATTATAATAATTATATTAATAATTATTATTATATAGACTAATCATTGCTATTAATATATATATATATATATATATATATATATATATATATATATTAACTATTACTATCAATGGTATTAATTAATTATAATAGTTATTATAATAATAGTAATCATATAGATTAATTTTTATTATTAATAGTATTAGTTAAAATGATGATTATTATATTAGTTACTATAGTTAAAAGACATAGTATTGGTTTCCGTGCAGAGCACGGGTTACCCGCTAGTTGACTAAATAATGGTACACCCTTTCAAAGTATGTAAATACTATATTAAGACAAATTTAAAATCCTAGCCGTCATAAAGGTTTAATTTAGCAAAAATCAATTATTAAAACTTTCGCATAATAATTTCAAGAAGTATTTACATTTGTCTACTTTAATTATACCATAATTTTTAAGAGTACTATATGCTGCATGGGATTTTCCTGATTTTGTTTCACAGAATAATCATTTTTTAAAAAAGTACAATAAAAGTTAATGGGTTGACTCCAAATATGATATTATGTCTATTTATGTTATAAATTATGTTTAGAACTAAAAATTAGGAGTATATAATGTGGGAAGGGGGAATCAAGCTTAATAGGAGTAGATAATTTACTAAATATTTTAGAAAGCCTAATTTAGGAAGTATAAATATATTATAGCTAAAAATCTAATTAGGAAAAAGAAAATATGTAACAGCTATGAGGTATTTTATGAGTAAAGGAGAGAGAGAGAGATCTTATAAGTAAAAAAATGTAATTTCAATATTTCAAAAGCTTAATTAGGAACTAAGCAGAGTACAAAAAGAATAAATAAAAATACTACTTCGTCCAAATTTTGAAATTGAGCTCTAAAAGTTTTGAATTTTTTTCATATATATTTCGAACAAACATTGTTATAAAATAAACATATTAGAAAGTAAGCATATTTTTTTGAAGATGAAAGGATGGGATGGAAATTTTATGATTGTTTTTTTATTAGTTGGGTGCGAGGTTTTCTAGACAAAGATGGGTATACCAACTAATACTCCCTCCGTCCCAAAATAGATGTCTTTTTGGAGTGTTTCACACATATTAAGAAATGTCATTAATGCATGTGAAGAAGTCCCAAATACCCCTAAAGTAATTCAACTACTTAGGTAATTAAATGGTTAGGTAAGAGATAGTTGACTATCATTATTAAGGGTATAATTGGTTGATCCTCTCCAGATTTTTCGCCAAAGAGTAGTCAAGTACGTTGTTTCATCATCCACTAATACTCTAGCAGACAACTAGACATGCATGCATTTTCTGGAAAAGAATATGCAATGCAACATGGCTTTGGATATCCATTGCCTTTTCAACTTTGAATCAAAAGTCTTCATTAACTAGTAGCTTCATGGTTTAGGCATTGACTTGGTAATCATGATGATTGATAACATAAAGATTGACAACTAAACTAATGTCACACTTTTTATAAAGGAATGTAACACTCTTTTTTTCAAATGTAACACTTTTTTTTTTTCAAAATTAACATAAGATTGACAACTAAACTAATGGCACAAAAAGGGCAAACTAGACCTTGCACGGTCGTGTAGGGCATAAGACACGGCCGTGCTTCAAGAAAGTCGTGTTTTGCTAAAGTTTCTGTGCAACGGTCATGCGTTGGAAAGAACACGCCCGTGTTGGTTGACACGACCGTGTCAGCCAAAGGACACGGTCGTGTCCGGCAGGCTGGGCCGAAATCCTCCTGATTTCGGAAATTCTTTTCTGTCTAGGGTTTGAACTTATTCGAGGGTTAGTATGTAAGCATAGTTCCGCCCCCAAAATTGTTGTATGTTCATATTAACATATTATAGCGCAAGATTCTGGCTTGACAATACCCCCAAACGTAGTCAATCATATTGACGAACTGAGTAAACAATTATGTGTGTTTTTCTTGTGTGTGCTTTGGTTTATCGTCTTATTTGCTTGTTGGTTTGCATAATTATTATCTTGCGACCTGCTTGATTTGAAGAGTCAATACCACAACATCAGTCTGTCAAAACAACTTTTTCTGATAAGCCACTTCTGAGATTATAAAGAGAACATCATATTGTTATACCTTCTACTGCCTCATTACAACCACACTATAAGGAGTGATTTGAGAATTCAGTCCTCACCTTTCACTTAGTCTTTAAAGATTTACCCAAAATCCATTTCACTTGTACTAAAACATTATTAACAGCATCTAGTCAATCATTAACGTTTGTATCATTTTTTATACTAAGTAAATATGAGCCCAAAAAAGTTGCATGCCCACCCCCATCTCCCCCAAAAAAATCTACAAAAAGGATAAGAGCACCAGGCCAATATTCATTCATGCTAAGCATCAAATAAGAAAGCTTAACTTTGTCTATTTACCACAAATATAACAAGAAGGCTTAAAGGCCAAAAATCTCACTTTTGGTCAACTTGATTGCATTTTTGACAATTAATTTGAAGAATAAATAATGATCGTAATGAAAATTTAAAAATTGTTATAGTATCATGATTCATAATATTCTCAATAACAATTTTTAGATATTAAATATGATAATTATTTTTTATTTAAATTATTAGTCAAAGTGTAATCATGTTTGACTAAAAATCTCACTTTGTCTGGGACGGAGGGAGTATTTCTTAAGAGTTAGAGATGAGTCAGAAGTAGAGAGAGGTCCAAGTGTGAGCATGGGTTTAAACTGGACTGTGCCGATAATAGACTATATTTATTGAAAATTCCACCTTAAAACCAATTGGGGAGTAGTCTCTCAAGTCTATACATGCCTAACACGCCCCCTCACGTGTGACCCGGGGGGTTGAGCACATAGACCTTGTAGAAAATAAGAGATACGGGCATTGTAGAAGAGAGTTGACAAAGGGCCCATGGAAGCAGCGGAAGCAATCAGGCCACCATAGATCGGTGACTCTGATACCATCTTAGAGTTAGAGATGGGTCAGAAGTAGAGAGAGGCCCAAGTGTGATCATGGACTTGAACTGGATTGAACCGGTAATAGACTAAATTAGAAATTCTACTTTAAAATCAATTGGTGCCAAGAAGAGTAGCGTCTCAAATCTATACTCCCTTCGTCCCATCACAAATAGGATTTCTTTCTTTTCTAGGCCGTTCCAAAACAATTGAGACTGCCAAAAATTGAAATGTTTTAATATACTTATATTCAACCAACCACACCATTTAACTTCACTAATTCTCTCTATTCAGTTTCAACCACTCAATTTTTTCAACCACACTACTATTTACCCCACTCATTCTCTCTCTTCATTTTCCACCACTCAATTTATTCAACCACCACTACTATTTACCCCACTCATTCTTTCTTTTCATTTTTTACCACATACATTACTTTTCTCTTAATTATTATGTCCACTTCTTTAGTCTTACTTGTACTGGAAGGAGAGAGTATATGTCTAACAATATTATATATCACTCTAATTTTAGTGGAGTTTGATCTTAAACTACTGCCCACGAATTCGTCATGCCACGTGAACATTATAGAGGGTAATATTATCTTTTCAATTGTCATCTTCTTCCTCTATCTTCATGTTCCTCCTGATCACCATTAAAGGTGTAACGTTATAATGAGAGAGTTTTGCATGAACGCACCAGAAAGACGAGTGTTTCTGCGAATTCGTCTTTTTCTCCAGCTAATGGTGACACCCCCCCCCTTTCACTTTTCTTTCCCAATGCCACCTCAATATCAACGCCAACACTAACGTTTTATGCTCTTTGAATTTTGAATTTGGGGCGAGTGCAGTCGCGACAAATTAGATGTAATTCATTTTATTATAAAATATACTCTGAGCTCGTATTATTATAAGATTTAACTCATGTTAATAAAAGATGCAACTCATTTTTACATTCCCCTATAAAATGTAACACACCTATTGCATTATAAGATATAATTCATGTTAATATAAAATGGAACACATCTATTATAAAATCGACTAGTGTCAAACTACACAGACCCCGAATCCAAAAACAATATTATCCACTCTGCAAATCTCCAAACATGTCTTTGGCTTTTTCTTCCACAGTCGACATCATTGCATTGGAAATGAACATTAACCCAACCCACAAAGGGCAAAAGGTTTTTGGTTTTGATGCTCGAGCGGTAGACACTTGTATTTTAATCTTATCGATCGAGACGAGTCCGATGGGGTAAACCAAAGAGTCCGAGCACCTTAGCTTTTGTAACGATACCCATTTTGCTCTATTTAAACCTCTTAATATGACCATCTTCTTCACACCATCCCTATCTTGTACACCAAGTCGTGTCTCATACACTCGCCCGAATTGAGATTTGCAGTTTCTTTGTGGCTTTTCTTGATACCCTTTTCCACAATCCTTTTTAACATAAATGCCATAACCGTAACTGGAAAATGTCTAAATGATCAGAAAACACTGTTGCTCCAGTTCCGATCAGAAAACACTGTTGCTCCAGTTCCGAGCCGGTTTGAAATTCGACGACCCGCTTTCCACCAAACTTGTGAATTGGAACCCGAAAACGACTGCTGTACTTGGGACGGAGTAGGATGTGACAATGACGGTCACATCATTGGCCTTGACCTCAACAGCGAATCAATAACCGGTGGAATCGATGATTCGAGCAGCCTTTTCGGCCTTCGTTATCTCCAGAAACTGAACCTAGGTGGCAATAGCTACGATGGAACATTCCCGAGCAAGATTTTCCAGGTACAAACTCTAAAAACAATTGACTTGTCAAACAATGGATTCCTAGGTGGTTCTTTGCCCGAGTTTCCTCAAAATGGAGCTCTCCAAAATCTGGTTCTTAGCTACACACAGTTTTCTGGGAAGTTACCTGATTCTATCAATAATCTTAAGAAGCTGTCCAGGATAGAACTTAGAGCTTGCAATTTTAATGGACCATTTCCAGATTCAATGTCAAAGCTTACCAAACTAACCTATCTCGACTTTTCGCTAAATGGAATTACTGGTTCAGTTCCGTCCCTTCGTTTATCTAAGAATCTAGCCTTGCTAAATCTATATCAAAACAGTTTAACCGGTGAAATCCCTTCATCTCACTGGGAGGGTCTTGATAAGCTAGAGTTCCTAAGCTTAGGTACCAACTCTCTGACTGGGGCGATTTCAGAGTCACTGTTTTCGCTCCCGTCGCTTCAGCTTTTAGACCTTTCCAACAACCGTTTTTCTGGTCAGATACGCGAAATCAAGAACGTGGCTTCTCGTAAACTGGCGACACTAGACTTGAGTGGCAACAAATTTGAGGGTCAAATACCAGAATTTCTCTTTAAACTAGAAGCTCTTGCTAGTCTCTCACTTTCAGGAAATAACTTTAAAGACAACATAGAGTTGAGCAAATTCGGAACCTTAAAAGAACTTAGAAATCTTGATCTTTCCCGTAATAAGCTGTCAATCACTACACGTTCTAGTCCGTCTTCTTCGCTCCCTCAGTTCGTGGCACTTCAATTAGCTTCATGCAACACAAAGAACTTCCTGATCTGAAGAAGCAATCTAGACTAATGACTCTAGATCTTTCGGACAACAAAATCAAAGGCGAAATACCTAACTGGATATGGGAAGTTGGTAGCGGGATTCTACGTTCTCTTAATCTTTCCCTTAATCAGTTTTCTAGTCTACAAGAACCTTACCGTTTACCCTCTCTTCTTGATGTCCTTATACTTCATTCTAATCAAATACAAGGAAGTATCCCTAAACTTCCACCAAGAGCTTACTATCTTGATTTTTCAAGCAACAAGTTCGGCTCTTCCGTCCCTTCTGACATCGCAATTATCTCACCTCTACCATTTTCTTCTCTATCGCAAATAATAAAATAACCGGAGTAATCCCAGATTCCATAGGCAATGCAAGACAGATCAGGTTTCTGAACTTGGCGCACAATGAACTGGAAGGTCCAATTCCGCCTTCAATTGGAAACTTAAAGGAGCTTGATACACTGGACCTCTCCGCCAACAAGCTGAGTGGGAACATTCCAGTTCAGCTTGCAAATCTGAAATCCCTTTCGTCTTTGAACCTTTCGTATAATCAGTTGGTTGGAGAGATCCCACAAGGCTCCATACTTCAAAAATTTACCGAAAAGGCGTTGAAGGGAATAAAGGACTATGTGGTGCCCCGTTGAAGAAAAGTTGCAATGCTGCTGGTGAAGAAGCACACGGACCATCAATCTTAAACGGGTACTAAAAACTTCTTACGTGTATGTGTCAGTTTCTTTCGAAATTTTAATTATTACTAAGAAGCTCATATTTTGCAGGAAAAAGAACGCATGGTACAACGATCATGTGGATTTACTTCTTCCAGAAATGCTGCGTTAGTAGATAAAGTAGGGAATTAGCATGAGCGCGCACACGGGAAATCTAGCTGTTAGCCTTGTATATTGTGGAATAAATTGTGAGCAGCAACGTACTAATAATGAAGCCGTGTCAACTAGTTTCAGTATGGGAAAAGCTATGAAAAGTTTTCTAAGGATTCAAGGCATTACTCTTGCATGGATGAAAGTTCAGAGGTCGCGAGTTTACTGTAATGTATGTCATGACTCTGGAGAACTTAATAAAATATGTTCATTTGTGTAATTAATTTTTCCCCCCAGAGATTCTTCCGTTGTTGCAAGATTACATTATCGCAATTATGGACCGTTCATGGCATGCTACTGAAAATCATCACAAAAATTACTTGCATTCTCAACCCAGATCAGTGTAACCTCTGTCCCATTTACAGAGGATTGACAAAACTAATCTTTATTGTGTTTATCCTAAATTAAAAAGGATAAAACGCTGATATCAGGAATCATACTTATAACATGCCTGACAGGCGGAAATATTTGCCATTACTCTTATTGATTTATACTTCCACAGTTCCAAAATAAATGTCACACTTGACTTGTCAACGATGTAAGGAGTGTTCTTTACTTGTTTGTTCAGTGATTGCACTAAGATTGTTTCCTTATTTGGAAATGTGACAGTTATTTTGGACGGACTAATAAGGAAAGTGCGATATTTATTACGGGGGGGAGGGGGGGGGGGGTATATAATGAAAACTTGATAAGTTTTAGATACATACCTAATTCTTCTATTTTCACTGCATGCTGCTGCTCGAAAGAAACCCACAAGTCACTGATGATCTTTGGGACCGACAGCAGCATTGTGGCATTCGTGTCACATCTGTTTCTGCATCTTCATTAAACATCGGCAGGCAATCACTGCTGCAGATTTTGGTTAAAAATAGCATTAACTTTCACCGTGCAGATAAGTTCTTCAAAAAAAAAATAGGAAGAGAGAACTAGTAGTAAACTTGTAAGGAAACAAAACTATGGCTTCTATAAAATGACTAACAACATAGTGCATACTGCATAGATATTTTCAAGTGGTCTATTCAGGTTGCTACTATGTCTCAACTGAAATGATCATAAAAAAAAGCCATGTATTTTCGCCGCACAGTGTTAGGAACTAGCACATATTCACTTAGTACAATGAGTTTATTCAAGAAATCATTAATCCCTGTAGCAACAAAGTACAGAAGCTTCCACGTTAATTTATCCATATAAGAATGTCAAGTTACATCGTGAGTCCTAACTCGTGAAAGTGAATCGTCACCATGAATATAAACCTTTCAACAAAGAGGGATAAGATATAATGCCCGCAAAACCATAGTTCTGGAAAGTGAGAACAATAGAACTATGCAGAATTAGACATGAAGATTGTTCCTTTTCAAGTAAAGAAATGGATTTCCTATCAGTCTATTGGTAAACAATGTTACTTGTCTCTAAACCAACTTAAAGTTTTCTAATCTAACAAAAAAAATCACATGAATACAAGATATTTTTGGGTCTTTTAGATTATAGGAGTAAAATAAAATCTGAAATCACAAGTTTATAACCTAGATTAATAACTACTTTCGTATCCACCACCACCAGTGGCGTATCCAGGAGTTCTGCAGACCGGGTGCACAAGATTATGGTTAAAAACCTATCACTTTACGACTAAGCTAGAAGGATCACTTGTATAATGGTTGCATATGTATATAAATATAAGTAAACTGTGAATAAATAATTTTTTAAAAAATATTTTTTCTATTAAATCTGCGAATTGACTGGGTGCACCGCCACCCATACTCTATAAGGTGGATCCGCCTCTGACCACCACCCTACCACTGCTGCCACCCACCAACATTTACTGCCCCACCATTTTCAATCCAAAACACCAACATCCACCCACCACTTACAAAAAAAAAGGGGAATTTACATGAAGACTTAGCTATGTCTTGGTCAATGAAGACTTGCAAAATTTCCACGAACTCAAACGTCTACTCTAAAAAATGCAAAGCGTGTTGCATCTCCGTCAGTGGAAGACTTAGAATTTTCCACAAAGTCAAACGTCAAGTGCGAGAAAATGAAAAGCATTATTGTGTCTCCATCAAGGAGACCTAATACCCCCCCACACTCATAGGTCAAGTTGAGGAATTTACAAAAAAATAAAATAAATCTTTTCTTTCCATAACTGCCGACCGCCATTTAAAAAAAAAAAAAAAAACAACAACAACAACAACAACTAAGATTTGAACAAATTACATCAATCTAAGTTTTGAACAAATCACAGTAGTTTAAAATGGGTTCCTATTACACATATCAAAACTATAAAGAAAAATTATGACCTCTCCACGTAAATACTCCCTCTTTCCAGAAAAATAGTCTCATTTTGA